>OZ024914.1:38577611-38651842 GCA_964017125.1 Flabesymbios commensalis | reverse complement strand
TATTACATTTAGCGTGAAATCACTACCACACAGGCTTTTCAACCATCTAGGCCTACAATGACTCGTGTCGACAAACAAACTTTCAGAATGAATTTTCGGGTTAAACTCCGATGCACAAACCTATAAAATGTAAAAATCGTAACACGACTGAAGGAAGTCCGAAGTCGTGACTATGGTCTACTCTTTGCAATAAAACCTCAATGTTTTTATAACTCATACATGTAGTTCAATGCAGCAGTTCACACACCATGTATTTGAACAGCTTGTTTGAACACAGTATTTCTTATTAGATGACAAACATCCTGATCCGACACAACCCGCCCTGTTTTTATATCAAGTGTTGGTAATCACACTGTCATCAATTGCTGAATCAATCAATCAATCAATCAATCAATCAATCAATCAATCAATCAATCAATCAATCAATCAATCAATCAATCAATCAATCAATCAATCAATCAATCAATCAATCAATCAATCAATCAATCAATCAATCAATCAATCAATCAATCAATCAATCAATCAATCAATCAATCAATCAATCAATCAATCAATCAATCAATCAATCAATCAATCAATCAATCAATCAATCAATCAATCAATCAATCAATCAATCAATCAATCAATCAATCAATCAATCAATCAATTAATCAATCAATCAATCAATCAATCAATCAATCAATCAATCAATCAATCAATCAATCAATCAATCAATCAATCAATCAATCAATCAATCAATCAATCATCAATCAAAGAATATAACGCTTACAAAATTTTATGAAAATTGGCTGAGAATTGGGATATCATGATATTATATGTATCATCATGTTAATTACAGCCATCTAATTTAAAATAATATTTTAGACTTTTAAATCTTAGCACAAAAAAAGAACTATGACGACTTTGATTCAAAATGAATAACCGAAAAACAACTATGCATCCATAATGATTTATGTTTGAAACGTATATTGACTACACGTAGGGCCAACGTCTATTGCTGAATGTGTGGAAATTTAACATTTATTTATTGTATTTTGTAGCGCTCTAAGGGTTAAAATTCGTTAACAAATGTCAAATAGCGTGAAGGGGAAGCCCTGAATGTTTCTATTTTTTACTTAGTGCACCAGCAAGCCACTAGACGTTTCCGACGGTGCACGTAATGTACCTAAAGGTCAAAGTATCAACTCGACCAATCCAATAATAAAATTGTCTTTTGTAACTGTCATAGTTTATTCAGTAGGCTTTCGATACATTTAAATGATTTGTATGTTTTAAATAGTGACAAGTCATATGTATGTCATCTGTATTCTATTTTAAAATGTAATCTGAACTGAAAAAGGTGAAATTTAGAAAGCTGTAAATATACACACGATTTTTTTTACTGAATAGAATGGTGCAAGAGAATTATGGTAAATGTGGGACGACTGAGAGAAAATTCCAAGGACATTCAATTTTACATTTGGTGACCACCTCTCTGATTCAGCTGTTGAAGCGTTTTTTTATGACCTGACTGCATGTTAGTCTTAGAGGTAAGGGGCATCATGGAGACTCAATTATCAAAGTGAATGAACGATTGTTTGTATATTTTAAGTTGAACTAAAATGTTTATCTCACCATTTTATAAATACATACATTTGCAAACCAATATTTGCAGTGAGCATGTTAAATCAGGATATATTACAGTATATTTAAATTGTTAAACTGGATTTAATAGACATATTACATTTGCTCTTCTCATCTCTAAAATTACGACAATAAAAGGCGCTATTTTTATATGGCAATGCGTGATCCAATATTATTGTGTATTATTTTGTAAATGTATCGCCGGTTCAATAAAAAGTTTTTATTTAGATGTCTGGACAACATCCCGAGTCCATTTTCCTCATGGTTAATAGAATAAGCCATGTTTTGCCAGAAGACATTGTGCAGATCTGCTGCCCTTGTTGTAGCCAACCCTTTGGCCCGGCCTTACTTTTTAACTACGCACCATCTGGTCACTCGTATTTACAACTTTTCAATAATGCGTAGGTGAATTTTGCTTGCACATACGTGCAAGCATAATTGACCTACGCATTATTGAGATAAAGTGTCGTCATTCCCATAAATATAAACAGATTTGTATGTAACAGAGTTGAGATCTGGCCAGGCTTGGAGTGTAGATGGTTCTAATTGATATTGATCCACACGGGCGAGGTTACTGTTCGGCTGTATACAATTTTAATGCAGTGTCAATAATTCGATCTGAGATTTGATTGTCTAGAGGAAGCCACCACACACACCGAGAAGGTGTCTGACCAGGCACACTTTAACTCCCAAATAGCAAATAACAAGTATTAACCCTTTAACCTCCAAATTATTCAATTTGAATTTTCACCCACCTGAAATTGTGTCTCGCTAACGCGATCCACAACTTCAAGGGAGTGAAAAATATTCAGATTTGAGAAAGTGAGGATCAACTCATTTCAATCTTGCTGGTTGATGTCACATTTTATCTTTACCATATTTAAAATGTGGTATTTAATGTGCTAATAAAAAATAAAAAATCGATTATATGCGGCACCTGCGGTTAAAGGGTTAACTATAAAATAAACGTCATTTGCGATAAAATAGAAAGAGTGTTCAACATTTTAATTCATAATATGATCGATATGCTTTTTATTGAAATATGTTTCACATTTTTACATTATATGTAGTGTTTTTTCCAAAAACTCAGCCTGATTACTCCGCATATTTTTATTTTTTTGGATAAACTCAGAAATGCATTATGATGTGTGATGCTATTCAATATATTGGTTATGTCGTATATATTGTACACAATTTGTGTATTTCGTCATGAGTGAATAAATAACTGAACGAACGAACGAACGAACGAACGAACGAACGAACGAACGAACGAACGAACGAACGTACGAACGAGCGAATGAACGAACGAACGAATTATTGAATGAATGAATGAATGAATGAATGAATGAATGAATGAATGAATGAATGAATGAATAAATGAATGAATGAATGAATGAATGAATGAATGAATGAATGAATGAATGAATGAATAAATGAATAAATGAATGAATGAATGAATGAATGAATGAATGAATAAATGAATGAATGAATGAATGAATGAATGAATGAATGAATGAATGAATGAATACTTACTTGAATGAATGAATGAATACTTACTTGAATGAATGAATGAATAAATGAATGAATGAATGAATGAATGAATGAATGAATGAATGAATGAATGAATGAATGAATGAATAAATGAATGAATCAATGAATGAATCAATGAATGAATAAATGAATGAATAAATGAATAAATGAATAAATGAATAAATGAATGAATGAATGAATGAATGAATGAATGAATGAATGAATGAATGAATGAATGAGTTAATAATAAATGAATAAATGAATGAATGAATGAATGAATGAATGAATGAATGAATAAATAAATGAATGAATGAATGAATGAATGAATGAATGAATGAATGAATGAATGAATGAATGAATATATGAATGAATAAATAAATGAATGATTGAATGAATGAATGAATGAATAAATGAATGAATGAATGAATGAATGAATGAATGGATGAATGAATGAATAAATGAATGAATGAATGAATGAATGAATGAATGAATGAATGAATGAATGAATGGATGAATGAATGAATGAATGAATGAATGAATGAATAAATAAATGAATGAATAAATAAATGGATGAATGAATAAATGAATGAATAAATGAATGAATAAATGAATAAATGAATAAATGAATAAATGAATAAATGAATAAATGAATAAATGAATAAATGAATAAATGAATGAATGAATGAATGAATAAATGAATGAATGAATGAATGAATGAATGAATGAATGAATGAATGAATGAATGAATGAATGAATGAATGAATGAATGAATGAATGAATGAATAAATGAATGTATATTGATATTTTCCACTGATTCTTGTTTACAGCATGCTCATCTGTCGAGCGTACACCCCCCCCCCCCTAATTATTTTGAACCACTTGTGTTGTAATGTTTGGCCAGCATCGCAACAATAGAACGACATTGGTTCAACGCCTAGTCATCACTGCTCCTTCATTCCAGTCAATGTAGGGTCAAAAAAATAACCCAACCTAGAACAAAATGCAACATAATTATTTTTTATGGCAAAGTATTCAGAAAACATTCAGGGATTCTAGAAAAAAAGTCTACGAAAATATAAGTGGGGGTACATTTTCAAAACACCCTTTGAAGTCAACCTCTCATTCAACACATACATATTTCAGGGAGAATGTTCGGTCTGGCTGTAAAATGATTTTATATCTATATTTATCAAATTGTCTTTTCAATATAATGCAAGCCCATATTAGGCCTGCTATATAAGTCTGTATCGCCATATCCAATATCTAGAACACTTTACTGAGAGCGTTCCAGTCAATTAACACATTGAACTCTAGACGCCAGTTGACCACCTTAGTTCCACCACAAATTGCATAAGTTTTAATTTTTTTTCAGCTCAGAATCATCAATAGAAAATCTGCTAAAATCCAATCTGTTCAAGGATACCTAATTCACACGAATCCAAGATGGCCGCCATTCCATTTGCAGAACACAATTTTATATACGACTTTGAATCGAATATAGCTAGGAGCAAGTGATTATTTTCTGGTAATATTATGATGATTCAAGGACAAAAATCAATTTCAAATGAACAAAAAGCAAAAATGTGATTCAAAAAGAAAATAGGAGCTAGTGTGTTATTTTGACTGGATAAACATTTCTGGTTGTACTTCAAATAAATTCTAACATTTCCACTAGTTGACAGCATCAAAGAAAACGTGTCTCTTGTAAAACAGACAGCATGAAGCGTGTTACCATGAGAAGAATGATAATTATAAACTGAAAATGTTATAACGTATATCTGCATGATATGTAGGCTAATACAGCTAATAAACCTACACAGAAACAGATCCGCTGACAGTCACATGATTGAACAAATTAATTGATATCAAATGTTACATAAAATAAAAAAGTGAACAATGCTGAAACATACAGTACATGCACTGACACAACCAGACAGAAAGTACAAAAAATATATTGAAATCTAAGTGAGCAACACCACTGTAAGTAATACATACTTTTGTCTGAGAACATAATAATAGGCAAAAAAATTGTGGGGAGCATCCATTACGACAAATAGCGTTTCTAGAGGGTGGTGTTAGCAACTTAGCATCCCAACATCCGGGATACACCAGTTGAATAATCTTGTTTGTTTCAAATCTAATAAGTACACATTACGTGTATTCTGCTCTACTGGAGTGATGTACTTGTTAAAAGTGTAGTGTATAGCCATCATTGTGTCATACAGTGTGCTCTTATAACATGCATCCTATTAGTATTTCTATAGACGTTGACAAATTCGAATGTACTATTAAGCCGTTGTCGAATTTCACTTCACTAAATACTGGCTAAGAAGAGGAACTCCAAGCACTTCCATTTTGTTTATCAGTGTTTATGGGAGGTATAATGTATTATACTTGCAGTAAATTCGTATGTGTGTTTTTTTACAAAATCACAGAAATGCATTCTCCATTCAAAATAAAACAAACAAAAAAACATTTTCCTAGTTATATATTATGTAAAAATTACATTCGCATATATTGTTTTACATTTAATACGTTTTACTTGATCTTTTGACACTGTAGATGACCTTGAATCATCAAAATAGTATGAGATTTTTTTTCAGGTAAAATAACACCAACAAGAGGAATTCATTCGGCTCGTTCCAATTTAGATGGGCGGGGGGCCTAGGGTAGTGGTTAGCACCGCTGCCTTTCACGCCAGAGTTCGGGCTTCAGTTCCCAGTCTCGGCGGTTTGAAATAAACAAAAAATGCTTCTTCCCCATCCACGTGTGAAAGTCAGTATTGTGGGGAGCCTCCGTGACCGAGAGGTAGCGTGCTCGGCCTCGGACCGCCAGGGCTCGAATTTCGACAGTGTCATCTCAATCATTTCACCATCCTCAGGAGGTTCTCCTGGCCCAGTTTAACCTATATGTGCACAAAGGTGGCCTAAAGCCCGATTCATTTCATTTATATTTTCCTTTCATTTATATTTGCCTTTCACGCCAGAGTTCGGGCTTCAGTTCCCAGTCTCGGCGGTTTGAAAGAAACAAAAAATGCTTCTTCCCCATCCACGTGTGAAAGTCAGTATTGTGGGGAGCCTCCGTGACCGAGAGGTAGCGTGCTCGGCCTCGGACCGCCAGGGCTCGAGTTTCGACAGTGTCATCTCAATCATTTCACCATCCTCAGGAGGTTCTCCTGGCCCAGTTTAACCTATATGTGCACAAAGGTGGCCTAAAGCCCGATTCATTTCATTTATATTTTCCAATTTAGATTTGTTAAAAATCAAATCTTTGCGTACTTGACCTTGAAATTACCTTTTCACCCTGAATATGACCTTGAATAATAAAAATTTTGCTAGAAATGGGATTATCCTGTCACAAACACCCCCAAAACGAGGTATTAGGCCTACGTTTGTTTTCATTTGCATTTGTTAAAATATATTAAAATTTGTTCCCCCCATTATATTTTCGTCGACTTTTTATATGTTATGTAGATATCCATGTAGAGTCACATGCCATCAAAATAAATTCTGTTGCAATTTGTTCTAGGTCAAAGTTCAATTTGACTGGACTACTTGTCAAACACATCCCAGTAAACACAAAACATTTGTATAACAATTGTACAACGTCGTACCAACGTCGAAGACGCTGGGCCGACGTTGCACAAATGTTATACAAATGTTTTGTGTTTGCAGGGATGCGGCACAATGAGCCATGGAAATGTCCTACAATCCAGAACACCAATACATACTGATACAGTATTTACTGAATAATTAAAACAATATATATTAATTGTTACTTTTTCGGTTTTGATGGAACTTGAAAGTTAACTATTTTCAGATGTAGAAACAACACAATCCTGCCGACCTCATTTTCAGGGCGACTGAAGAACAATAAATCAGAACAGAGAGAACAATAGACGTTGAGACGACTTTGATTTAATGTTGGGTCAGCATCGCAGACAATGGCCCAGAATTAAACCAAATCCGGCTGAACATCTTGCGCTCGCAAGCTGGTATAATGGACAGGGATGGGATCCCATTTCGCAATCCAGTTTTTGCTCGGGGATCCTTTACGACAACTTCAGGCACAGCGCTTGAGCTTACATTTCCGGCTCTGGAATATGGCATGCATTATTCACTTGACGGGCGTCTATTAGGACTAAACACCGATGCGAGTTACGAGGGGTAGAGGGACAGTGAAAAAGACAAACATCCAGTAAACCATCAGGTGTTGAGTCATTGCTGGTGTAATGTTGGGCCAGCGTCGGCGACGCTGTACCAACATTACCCCAGCAATGAGAGAACACCTGGTGGGATTCATCCGCCAAGAGTTGGATTGTTTTATTCTCATAAAGCCTATCAGCCGCGGTGTCCGCCTAACTGATATTCTGTGATTTTAGGTTTTGCAATATTTTTTTATCAGTGACGATAAACTATTTTGTTTGAGTAAACAACGTATTATGCAGCGCAGATTGATTTTACATGGGATTTGCATAAACCATACAAACGCGGAAGTCAGCTCAATATCGGGCCTGTTTATGAGAAGCGAACACATAATACTGAGCCAAAGTTGCGCCTTTCTATTTCGTATTGGGCGGGGGCCCTAGGGTAGTGGTTAGCACCGCTGCCTTTCACGCCAGAGTCCGGGGTTCGGTTCCCGGTCTCGGCGGTTTGAAAGAAACAAAATTGTTTCTTCCCCATCCACGTGTGAAAGTTAGTATTGTGGGGAGCCTCCGTGACCGAGAGGTAGCGTGCTCGGCCTCAGACCGCCAGGGCTCGAATTTCGAATCCTGTGTCTGGAGGACAGTGTCATCTCAATCATCTCACCATCCTCAGGAGGTTCTCCTGGCCCAGTTTAGCCTATATGTGCACAAAGGTGGCCTAAAGCCCGATTCATTTCATTTCTATTTCGTATTAACCTTTAACCACCGGTCCAGATTATATTCGTTTTTTATTAATTTTTAGCACATTAAATACCAGCTTCAGAACACGTTAGATATAAAACGTGACATCATTCAGCAATAATTATTTCAAAATATTTGGCCTTCGTTTTGTCAAATCTGAATAATTTTCACACACTTAAAGTTGTGGATCGCGTCAGCGTGACACAACTTCAAGTGAGTGAAAAAAATTCTAATTAAATAATTTGGCGGCTAAAGGGTTAATCGCAAGGATAGGTCCTCAACAGAAACTCAGATTTAAGGTGGTAAGTCATCGAAATAAATATTTACGCGCGCAATTAAAAAAAAATAGATAAGATTAAAATATTATTATCAAATATATTTAAGTCAGAATCAAATTCATCGTGTGGAAAACAAAATCTATAGTGATAGTTAGACCCACATTAATATAGAGGATAAGATGATACACCAGCAAAAATACTGTCTTTTTTATCAGCTTTTCTTATTAAACGCAACACTAATCATTTAAATGCTCACCCACTTGAGTTTGCGTCTAGCTACCGCGACCCACAACTTCAAGGGGGTGAACATAGACTCAATTTGTTTAATTTTAGACCAAACAGTGGCAAATCTGCGCACATTTTGCTCCCAATAACTGTGATTCAACCTGTTATTCAAACAGATTAAAACGATTGTAGTCGGGCTTTGTGGTGTAAGGGTTAACCCTTTAACTGCCAAATCATTCAATTTGAATTTTCACCCACTTGAAGTTATGTCTCGCTGACGCGATCCACAACTTCAAGTGAGTGAAAAGTATTCAGATTTGACAAAATGGAGGTCAACAAATTGCAAATCTTGCTGATTAAGGTCTCTTTTTATCTTTAACAGGTTTAACAGCTGATATGTAATGTGCTAATAAAAAATGTAAAAAACGAATATGGACGGCACCGGCGGTTAAAGGGTTAATTCCTCATCAGAGTCTAAAACTTTAGAAGTGAGCGATCGCGTACAAACTTTGCAACGTCCAAATTAACCCTTTAACCGCCGGTGCCGCATATAATCGGATTTTCATTTTTATGAACACATTAAGTACCAATTTAAACATGTTCTAGATAAAACGTGACATCAATCAGCAATATTTGAAAACAGTTGACCTCCATTTTGTCAAATCTGAATAATTTTCACTCGCTTGAAGTTGTGGATCGCGTCAGCGAGACACAACTTTAAGTGGGTTAAAATTCAGATTGAATAATTTGGCGGTTGAAGGGTTGACACTAGTCTACATAATTATCATGATGCTTCCCAGAAACATTGGCAATTTCAGCGTTACTTCAAAACTCTAGACGTCTCATTGAATCGAACCCGATATACCCAACACGGATAAATCCCATATCTGATGGCGGCGGCACCACAATCCTGCGTTGCAGACACTGTCTCGTTTTTAATGCACGTTATACCTGAAGCCGACTGCCTTATCAGTCTACAATGCTCTGCAAAGCCAAACGGCAGTAACTGCTTACTTGAAAAGTAAGCAGCTATTGCCTTTAGGCTTTGCACAGCAGTGCTGTGGTGCTGTTGGACTGTCTGTCTGACAGAAAAAAACGAACAAGCGACTGCCAGTCGTGCGGCCTTCCTTTCTTGGATCTGATGGATAATTGCTCTGTTTCTCTCGTTTTTCACAGACATAATCCCTAACGAACACACAGATAACTCATCTCCCATCACAGCAGGACTACACTGCTCTGCAGAGCCTAAAGGCAGTATCTGCTTACTTGTAAAGTAATCAGATAATGCCTTTTGGCTTTGCACAGCAGGACTACACCAGTCTTCGTGCCGCGCCTGAGACTGATAATTGCACGCGGTAGATCAAAATACAGCAGAGAAGAATCCAATGGCCGGATTATGCCTCAGAGAGCTAATCTATTTTCTTTATCTTTATGTAGTGCTAATTTCAGCTTACACTTGAGAATTGTACTCGTGATTCTCAACTGTAGGGTGAGAAAATGAATCTTGTTTTATTGTAAACGTTAAATAGATTAACAAAAAAATAATAATCAGTTTTTTGTCTATTTCATTCAGTACAGGTTACACATGGAGTTGTCTAAAATTTACATTTTTCACATCCCTGGGTAAACATGGTAGAAGGGGTGCTTACTGTGCTTATAATATTTGACATTTTTGATAAATTGTGCACAAATGTATGTAGAAATAGGCCAGAAAACTCCCTGAGGGAGATCAGGGCAGGGATAAACTATCATAAACTATCATAAACTATAATAAAATCTATAAGGGTTGGAACCAGCCCTGTTACATGTTTAAAATAAACACAGCTAACAGCTAAAGGCCCATCGCAGCTTAGAGGACAACACAGCAGATTGGTTTCAATTTTCTTATGTAAATTCCAGCCTATTACAAAGCTCCACTGGCACCCGTGTAGTGGAAGCCATAGTGAAGGCTAAAAGTAGGCTATGTACGTGCAAGTAAACACAAGCCATGTATTTTCTATCTATTTCACACTAACAGCTAAAACTTTAACTTAATTTGGGAGCTGAGCTTAAAGGGGGAATACTGCGTTTTAACACACTTACAAACTTTAGGCTACCTTAATGAAAACTAAGATTGACTCGAGGACATGTTCTGTTACAGGTTTTACTATCTATAATCCACTGTATGTTCCATCATAAGAACATCAACATCCTTTTTCTTTCAGAAAATTGATAGATTTAAATTTGTGATCTGGGTTTCCACCTTTGCTCTTCTGTTGCGGATCTCCTTATGCCTTGACTTGGATACCGCACGAAACACTGATATGAGTTGTCGAGCCTCTGAACTCGATCCCCCGATCAGTTAGGCGCTATAGAAGATTGCATACCTGCCTGTCTACCTGCCTGCCTGCCTGCCTGCCTGCCTGCCTGCCTGCCTGCCTGCCTGCCTGCCTTGATTGATTGATTGATTGATTGATTGATTGATTGATTGATTGATTGATTGATTGATTGATTGATTGATTGATTGATGGATTAATTGACTTATTGATTGATTGATTGATTGATTGATTGATTGATTGATTGATTGATTGATTGATTGATTGATTGATTGATTGATTGATTGATTGATTGATTGATTGATTGATTGATTGATTGATTGATTGATTGATTGATTGATTGATTGATTGATTGATTGATTGATTGATTGATTGATTGATTGATTGATTTTATTGTGGATTGCTTAAATACATGTCACTTTAATAACAAATTGAATAACTAAGTACACGAAGTGAGTATTTCTACAGTGACTGGCTCAAATCTTAGACATCACTTATCCTATTATCATTCTGCTGTATTATATAATTACAAATAATACTGATTTTAAACACATGTTAATACATCACATGCACAGATGGTCTTTTCGGCACACATACGGAAGCCTTGTCACATAAATTTGGGACGAAACAGGTGGCATATGCCAGTTTGCCTTCCCATTACCTGTTCCTGCTTTGATTTTACGCTACGGTCACTCCCCACTGTGCTGACAAAATCAGTTTTTCTGCTTCACCGGCTCGCTAAGCAAAACGCTAAGGACACTGACGAGCAATGATGACAGCCCTATTTGCAATTCAGCTTTGCCCGGCCCATTTTTACGAGGATTTCTGGTATAACATGTGTGCTTGGGTTCCCATGCCTAGCAAACACGAGTCGTTCACCCAATGTTGGTACAAGGTTGGGCCAGCGTTGCAGACACTGGCTCAACATTGTACCAACATTGGGTGGACGACTCTTGTTTGCTGTGCAGTGCGGGAATACCATCTGCATTATTCACTTGACGGGTGACAATTAGGACTAAATCCTCACTGGTTTGAGTATAGATGGAGACCCACCATAGAGTACTCGTAGAGATGGCTGAAGGCAGAGATTAAACATAATGCAGATGAGGCACTTTCAAATTCACCAACGCTGGCTATGCGTTGAGGCAGGGGCTGCCTCGAAGCACATCCAGCGTTGTATTTGAGTTTTTTCTACAAAGAGCTTACAGTGATTTATTGCTATCAGACTCATATTCCTGTCATTTTATTTACACATGATATCATGCCCGCTAATGCAGAATGCTTTAACGGCTGGGATTAGCATTCAACTAAGCACAATGTAATTGATAGATGCAGGGATTCACCATAGCCTCGCTTGAAAAAAAAAAATGAATAGGACGAACTAAGTAAATAATAGTGTACTATGCAACTTATAAACAAGCTAAACTGCTGCAAATATATATATTTTACGGAATGTGGAATGTAATAAACATTTTGACTTATGGATAGGGACATGTCTGATATAATTGATTGCTTGTTTGATTGATTTATTAATTAAATGATTGATTGATGGATTGAATAAACTAATGAATGAATGCATAAATGAATAAAAAAATGAATGGATGACTAAATGACTGAATATATGAATAAATGAATAACTAAATGGATGAATGAATGTGTATACCGGTGATTCGCCAACGTCTGAAAAATGGGTGAAACACCATGCCAAGCCAGCTTGTGACCAATGCCTATTCTTCGTGGAGACGTATGATCCAGCCAAGGTGACATAACGTGGTCGGCCGGCAGGTGGCACCACCTTACACTCTGATCATCAGATCAAAATGATTCACGAAGGACATTGCTGAAGCTGGAGATGAGAGCTGGCAACTCACGAAGGAGACGTTAAATGGCGGCACGTACGGTATTATAACGACAGCCAGTGAGAACAAATCATTTGGATACCATTTGTTTGCTGGGTGGTGCTCTTAGCCCCAAACTTTCAGCCACAGATTGCACCTACGCGAAAAAGTGGAGACTTTCCTTTGGTAGGTCATTATATAAGACCTCGACTAATCAGGTCGATATTAGGTTTATTGCAACCAGCAACATTTCACCTACTACGCATGTTAAGCTAATTTGTCCCAATAGGCCTGGGGCTGATTTGCGAAAGCCTGCTAAAAACACGATTTCGCTGCACCCCCCCCCCCTGCGACATAAGTTTCTTCGTTTGTTATTGAAGGAAAATGTATCAACTTTAATATTCGAAACAGTAACCAAAAATTCCGGTGTCCAAAAACCATAATTGAGACACTTTAATCACAATACCCTAAGAAAAGTCATAAAATTAAAAATAATATTATTCAGTCTTCATTTTTTATCTGAATTATAATATTTCATTAAACATTCAGCTAAAATACGCAAAACAAATGTATACATGTGCAACCATAAATAAAATAAAAATAAAACATTTGTAAAAGCTGTAAAAACTTCAACTTGATCAATTTTTTATATTTTTTTTATTTGAATTTTATTTTTTTGTAAGTTTTATTTCGCTGAATTCCCGCTAATGGTACAGTTTTATACGAATATTTATTAAACATAATTATATGATTACTTAGTAAAATTGATTGCATTAACACAAAATAAAAAATCCCGAAATGTGCCATATTAAGTGTTTTGTGACCATACCCGAATGGATATTTATTAGTTCTTTAGCGTCATTTTTTAGCATTATATTTATCGGGCGGACAAAAGCTCAAAATTTGGTACACAGTTTCTCTAGGGGCAAATAATGGAATTTATTCGTTAAGCCTTCTAATTTTGGCTCTGCTTTTCCAGAAAATCCAAAATGGCCGCCAAAATGAAAATATTTTTCGTCGCATTTCCCTGTAAATGAATATTATTTTCTTCATAATATACCTTAATATAAACCTAAGAAACCTTCCTAAGACATATCATTTACTGCTGTTAGTTATTTGAAAAAAAAGACCACATAAAACGTAAAAAACATTGTTTATTTAATTAATGTGAGCTCAAAATTGGCTGTCGTTCATTTCAGCATGTCCTATCCACTTTCTGACAATATAATTGCAATTAATTTTGTTATAACGTGAGCCGTGAATCATCTTACATATAATTTTTTTAATAATAAGGACCTAATAATAATAAACAAATAATAATAAAGTTATAACAATTTATATATGAAAATGTAATAAAATTTATCAAAAAACCTGAAATATATTGAAGTATGATGATGCCTTTGGATTGGACTCTCGTCTATAATACAATGAACACTGACATGAACACTTCTTCGGACACTGATAGGGATTACCGCACCTCCGATCTCGTTCCTCCGAGGCGTTAGGCCCTACATACGTAATTTAATTGAAAGGATATTGAATTGAATTTGCACCGTTATGTGCAATAAAGTTTTAAATATTATTTTTTATTTTTTTACTATGCAAACAGAATGTTATAATTTTTTTTTTTTTTTTTAATTTGAAGCTGCTATCTTTATGACAAAGACGGAAGGTGTAATTTACACAAAGGTAAAATAAACAGCAAAATGTAAAGTTAGCACATTGTCTGAAAGGCCTGATATATGTCATAAAACCTGAAGATGCACTCCCTCCAGCAAAAGCTACATAAATAATTTGCAAGGATGTATTTTTCGGGGGCTTACTTCTTCACTTGGTGTCTATCATACTTTGTTTAAGGTACATAATTTCAGTGATTATGATTCTAAAAATGTTCAGATATAACACAACAAATAACACCAAGCTTGTATCACAGCAGGAATGTTAATTATTATGTTTGACACAAGGAAGACAACTGTTTTTACTCGTTTGAGAAAAGGCAACAAGTCAAACATCAACTCTGCCTCATGAACGACTGAAGGTTCAATAAACTTATTCAACAATTCTACGATTTAGGCATTGTCGTAGCTCTATTAATATACTTCTAGAACTGGGTGGGGGCCCTAGGGTAGTGGTTAGCACCGCTGCCTTTCACGCCAGAGTTCGGGGTTCGGTTCCCGGTCTCGGCGGTTTGAAAGAAACAAAAATGTTTCTTCCCCATCCACGTGTGAAAGTTAGTATTGTGGGAAGCCTCCGTGACCGAGAGGTAGCGTGCTCGGCCTCAGACCGCCAGGGCTCGAATTTCGAATCCTGTGTCTGGAGTACAGTGTCATCTCAATCATCTCACCATCCTCAGGAGGTTCTCCTGGCCCAGTTTAGCCTATATGTACACAAAGGTAGCCTAAAGCCCGATTCATTTCATTTCATTTACTTCTAGAACTAGAAGTGGCTCTGGCTAATTATAGGTCAACTTATTGGTGTTTTAAAGATGATGTTGTAGCATCAGCATGTCTTAGGTATATTCTCTATGGATGGCAATTCATGTTCAACTATCCCCAGCCATTATTTTTAAAGCCCAGCAATAAGCTATATCCATTCATAATTAGTACTTACTAAGTACACATAATATTATTATTTGGTGTAACAAGATTTGTTTTGAACAAACTCTCACCAAAAACACTTACCTGATAATTGTGGTACTGTTCTTGGCGTTAACTGAAGACGAGAAGTAGATAAACAAAATGACGAAGCAATGTCACACATGGATTACAAGAATTTTGAGTATTCCCCAAATACAGTCTTGCATTAAACATGTTTAAGTAGCAATAATGGTAGTACCATTTTTTATTCACCTTGGATCATATAAATTCTTAACATATGAGGCATGAATTTCCGTCCCAGCTTCTAGCAATATTATGTATGCATGAGAATAACTACAATACACCCTCAGCAATTTCATTTGAAACATAAGTACATGAAGAGCAGTCATAGTTCTGCATCTTAATTTTGTTCAAGTTAACCATATTATCAAGTTAGACGAAAGCTTCTGGGGTTGTATTAGTTCTCAACAAAAAGCAAACAATGCATGTTGGATATACGGGATTTCCCACAAATACAGGCCTACTGGTTGGGCGAATTTGTAATATTCACAAGTCAATCAAAACATGTTCCTTAAATATACAACAGGTTTTAAAAGACAAAGTCCCTCGAAAAAATCAATAAATTTGCAAATTTTACTTTGATCGGCAGCTTGATTATATTACTAGAATAAACATCAGGTGTGATATCTACATAACATTGCAAAGCCTACAAGATACGGGCCAGGAAACGATGGATCAGGGTTCAAGATCTGCTAAATAATTGGTCAACCATTTGAAATGTGTTTATCCATGGTTCTGAGAACAAAAAGTCGATTTATACAGCTCTTCTTAAATTCAATAAGTAATAATACCATATCGCATTCAAACTAACCTGCAATATTTTTTTATTTTAAAAAACAATGCAGCAGCTTGGCACAACATTGCCTAGTGAAGCTATAGGTGCCATATATGGGCATAAACAACAGCATAATGTCAATTAATTGAGATATTATTCATTTGAATCGCTCACAACCGATCCATCACGTCTGCCCTCATGTCAAGATGCTACATATAAACATAATTATTATGCGTTCTAACTATCAAGCTGCAATATGGAGAGTTTACATGACCCCACATGGACATGGTTGGAGGGTGAAAGTAAACAGCATTTCCATACACTAGATGAATAACACACCTGCCCCCAAACTTGTTTTGGAGTGTCTTAGCTGTAAGTGCAAAAGTTGCAAAGATAAAAGGTGTACATGCTGTTGTAATGACCTGAACTGTATCAGTGTCTGTGGATGTAAATCTCTATGTGATAAGGCGATAGAAGTTGATGCAACAAATGTGATCCAGGATTCTGATGACTATTCAGACTTTGAATAGAAGCCAGTTGTCTCACAAGTATAATATGTCATATTACTACGAAAAAAAGTGTTATAGATGTTTATTTTTGTTTTTTAATTCGCTATCTGGGTATAAAAACTTATAATTGTTTTTTATCTTTTATTTGAATGTAAAACTACTCTATTAAAATATGATATGGCGAAGAAAATAAAATGGACAGAAAAAATCATAAAAATCATTCCGGTACTGCATAAAAATGATGTAAATTGAGTACATTATATAACCCAATGTTTGGTTTATCGTTCTAAGAAATAAATTTATATATTTTCGAACAATAAAAAAATAAATACGATCTACATAACTCCTTCTAAAGTTCAGTATAACTAAAGGAAAGCAAAGTTTAAAATTTGTCATTTTTTCAAATAAAATTTCATTAAAATGCTTTATTTGTAAATTACAAGTTTATGTTTATTTTTGTTTCGATTTTGCATCATCTACACAGCTGTCGTAGATATATTGGTCAATTTTTCAAACGATTTTTGTATCCTGAATTTTTTTGCGAGACGATTTTCGCATATTAATTGTCACAAGTTTTTTTTTTATGCTCTGGTGTTAAAAGGGTTGAAATGACATATTTGGACACTTTAATTTTTGGTTACTGTTCCTAAATTTAAAGCTTAGATGTCCAGGAATAAAAAAACCCCAAGAAACCTATGTCGTAGAGGGGGTGCAGCGAATTTCTATTTTTTTGGAAACAGCCCCAGGCCTACAACGTCAATAAAAAAAGTTATGGGCATTTTTTGGACCTTAGGTGGAGATCGCTCTCATTCACCGCCAAGTTGAAAAAGGTTAGTTTTCCCTGGTGAAACGAATGTAGCAATTCACGGCTAGGGTGGTCACATCACATGCATTGTTATACCCTCTGACTTCCCTCTTTAAAGAACCCTTTGTGTCATTCCACAAATGTAGGGCATAGTCCGTCGCTTTATTACCGCACTACTGTTACAGTAGATCTGGCAATATTCGCGAGGTCTTTCGGTAATTTCGCGAAGAGGACAAATTCGAGCATTTGAGAATCTCGCAAAAATTATTATTACTATCTGATAATAGCGCAACTAACATCGAAATCGATAAATCGCGAATTATAGACTTCAAGAAAATTACCGAAATCACAATTTTGCGAAAATCTAAGCACGCGAAAATTACCAGATCGACAGCATACAGTTAGTAACATAAAACAATACCCAGCAGACACGAGACGTTGAACCAATGTTGTTTTAATGTTGGCCCACCGTTTTGGATGTTGGCCAAACAATTAAAACAACATCGGTTCAACGTCTCGTGTCTGCTGGGTATAGCCACTCACTCACTTGCCCGCCTTGTCAGTAGCAATGCTTCATAACCAGATAAAACCAGCAGTAGTCCTAACACTGAATGTATCCTACGGTCCAATAAACATAATGACCCAATGCTGGTTTAATGTTCATTATCAGAACGGCAGCTTGCAACTCTGTCATAAAAAAAAATACAGAAATGATTTTTACCCGCTTGATGTTGTTCGTCGCTGTATCTAAACACAGATTCATTCGGGTGGAAAGTTAACTTAAATTAAACTGAGCTCATCAAATAATTATGAAGGCGCGATCATTATAAAAGTAATCTAAAGGCCTAAAAGTCACAACTCGTTTTTTAATGGACCATAATTATTATTAGAAATATCTTGCACAAAAGTAATAGTAACTTGTATTTGCTCACTACACATGATTAAATTTCTATTATTATGATTAAATTTCTATTTAGGTGTTATGCAGAGAATCAACTATATATATAGTTATATTCTATTATTTTTGTATTGTAATATAATACAATTTATAGCTAATTTCGAACCAGTTAACTGTAATTCGGTGTGGCTTGTGATTTATTGTACACTTTTGAAAATGTATGCATTTGATAATCTCAGGCAAAGCAAACTAAATAATTACAACAGCATCATGATTGTTTAGTTAATCGCCAATTACGACTACAATAATTTGTAATAGTGTGATTTTTTTATAAGGAGAAAAAAATATTACTCTTTGTTTGGGGTAAGGTAAACAGCTACAGCTGTTCGTACTTGCAGGACAGAAAACATATTTAAGTCAAACAGCAGTAGCTGCTTACTTTTCAAGTGAGCAGTTACAGTAACTGCTGTTTTCCTTTGTGAGGTAGAATACATATGCAAAGGCAGACAGCAGTAACTGCTTACTTGAAAAGTAAGCAGTTACTACTGTTTGCCTTTGCGTGTTCAGACTGCACCTACAGATGACGTTTTGATCTGCGTCTGCGGCAGTGACGTCCGCACAATGTCAGAATTAGGCAGATGGGTGCGGCGCATCGCTCTGTCAACCGGATTATCTGTCCTTTTATATTCCTATTAGACGGGATTCTGAGGTCACTGCGAACCCTCCTACATATTTGATCCTTGGTTCTCTGCCATTTGCCGGCGAGGTCGCATGCTCTGATGAAAATTCTAAATATGGCAATGTTGCCAGCGCCGGCATCCCTTTGAACACTGTGGATGTGAAATTGCAATACAAAAATTCCTGCCAAGGGAAATAGGTTTTTCTGGTATGTTTCAAGCCCCCATTCAGCAAACACATGACAATTTCGCATACGAACAAAGTTATCATACGGTATTATTTTTCATTTTGTAGGGTAAAGTACCTAATTTACATTAAACAGCTATATTGTGCTCTTCTTCACTTTAATCTACTACATCTGTTAGTCGCAGTTGTTCATACATCCAAGTATAAAGCTGTTGCTGGCTGATGTCGTTCTGATAATCTTGTAATGAGGCTGAATGAGGCTGGGGGTAATTTCCTCTAAAAATTCATTTCAATTTCTTACAAATGTAGTTTAGGGCACAATTCCAGAAGTCGAGCACATGTAATATAAATTGTCTAGCACAGGGCTCTGCTCCTGAAATGTTTGTGAGTATTTTTCATTCATTTGAAGCTGTAATTGCTAACGCAATTTCCATCTTCAAATAAATGAAAACAATACTATTTATGAAATTTTAAATTGTCTAGCTCAAGGCTTTTCTCCTGACATGTTTGTGAGTATTTTCCACTCATTTAAAGCTGGAATTGCTAGCGCAATTTTCAGCTTCAAATAAATAAAAAATATTATTATTTATGACAAGTAGGCATCTCTAAATTGAATTATGTGATTAACTGAGTAAAACAGTCGGCGTGCTACCAATTTCTTTATATCGTTAAACCCCCTGATGAATCTTTTATGATTATTCGTCATTCATGTGAGGCTGCAAATATTACAATCCCAGTTTCAAATCAAGAGAACTATCAAATGTTTCCCATGGGTATGATTAGAATATGTTCCGCACGAAGATTTTGCACGTACAAACGACACGCCCGTGGCTATGAATGGTGACTCAGCAGTCAGAATGTGGAGAAATTGACATAAGTACACGATGTAGGGTTGCCACTCTGTCACCATGGCAACAGATCGGAGTAATCTGATGTGATTTTAAGGCTAATTTTATGACATTTCTGACGTCCAGCAAAACAGGCACATCTCACCGGAGAGTAAACCATCAATAAAAACGTCAGCCGTCACAACTGTCACGTGGGATCAACCAAACCCACAAGTTCACGTCCCTGGGCACTTTGCTAACCTTGGACAAATTGGAAACCCCTCACACGAATAAAATACTGCTATTTTGAGATATTATTAACGTTCTCGAATGCACAGGAGGATCTGTTCGTCTGGCCCTCCACTCGTTTTTTATTTAAATCTCACATAGCACAAAACATGCAGCCAAGGTGTTTTAGGTTCGACTCAAATGGGTGGCACATACAACTCTATGGCTGCTTGAATATGAAAGTGGCAGATACACCCTTTCATATTCAACGGGACGACACAGTGGTCAGTGCTCGATTTTATGTAGTGTTACGTATTTCATTAGGACCGATCAGCTTTTAAAAATGGTAAAGTTAAAACGTTTAGCATAGTGACATATACGAAAACTAGCTTTTATTCCAACAAAAACAAAATGTCAGCGCTCATTAGAAACTTCTCAAACCACGAAATGTTAGTCCTAACACTGTCAAAAATAGCTTGATGTTGTTGTGAACCCTCGCGTTTCTGCAGAATTATCTCAACGTATCTGCAATAGCGCATGTGAATCATTTTTCATATACTTTTTTATTTGAATGATTCGAATGATCCTTTCTGATTCGTCCAAGTGTAAACTGGCCTTAATGGTGGAAAGTCAAATTCATTTTTTCTTGAAAAAGAGAAAAAAATATCACATCACAATGATTGTAGATAAAATAAAACGTTGCCGAGACATACCTATCCATTCCTGCTAGAAACAATATAAACCGTGTCACGCATAGGAATGCGGCCAAGGTCCGAGGCAATAGAGGGCAGAGATTATCACAAAAGTGGCATTTGTCTGGCGGTCAGGCAGCACATGTCACCGGCCCCGCCGTGAGGTTCGCGCCCATCTTATATTC
Organism: Flabesymbios commensalis; assembly: GCA_964017125.1. Lineage (NCBI taxonomy): Eukaryota > Metazoa > Annelida > Polychaeta > Terebellida > Flabelligeridae > Flabesymbios > Flabesymbios commensalis. Next base: position 38,630,708 of record OZ024914.1, on the reverse strand, counting down.
ATTATTCTGACCCGGGCAGATGATGTTACAATAGCCTTTCTTCCCCGGACGACGAACCGGACAACGGCAATTTGTGTCAGTCGGTCTAATACTGGTAAAAAGGTGAAAAGGGTATGTATTAGGGCTCCACGAAAAGAAACAGGATATTAAGAGATGCCCCATATAGGAGGGGTGGTTTAATAATGTGTTATAGCAAAAGTGTATGTCACATCATGACAAGATGAGTTGATATTTCGTATTGGAAAAAGTAATTATTATTGTTTCGGGGGTGATTAATGTTAGAGGAAAGTATCAAGTGTAAACGGTATTCTATCTGAAAAGGTTAATCTTTTTTCACCGCCAAATTATTTAATTTGACGCGATCCACAACTTCAAGTGACTTTTATCTTTACCATATTTAAAATGTAGGACTTAATGTGCTAATAAAAAATAGAAACCCGAATATATCCGGCACTGGCGGTTAAAGGGTGAAATCAAAAAGACATCCATCACGCGGTGACCTGGGTCATCCCGTGATTTTCAGCCATTTTTCCTAATTATTTAATTATTTTATTAGGCCATTTGACCAGGGTTTGCGCGGTAGAATAAACTTTTTAAATCTCAAAAATCGTTTATCAAAATAGTAAATTTCACATACTATATAATATTATATTCAAGTTCTGATCTGAGCACCTAGTGGTTCTAAAATTGTCAATAATACAACATATCTGCATATAAACCATGACAAACAGTCATTAAAAGCTGTCATATTTACCCCACAGCCGGGTTATAAATTAATTGTGCTGTCACGACGTAACCCGGGTCAATTAATATGGCGGCGTCACGACGTAACCCAGGTCAATTAATATGGCGGCGTCACGACGTAAACCGGGTCTATTAATATGGCGGCGTCACGACGTAACCCGGGTCAATTAATATGGCGGCGTCACGACGTAACCCGGGTCAATTCATATGGCGGCGTCACGACGTAACCCGGGTTTATTAATATGGCGGCGTCACGACGTAACCCGGGTCAATTAATATGGCGGCGTCACGACGTAACCCGGGTTTATTAATATGGCGGCGTCACCCTGTAACCTGGGTCAGTTAATATGGCGGCGTCACGACGTAACCCGGGTCAATTAATATGGCGGCGTCACGACGTAACCCGGGTCAATTAATATGGCGGCGTCACGACGTAAACTGGGTCAATTAGTATGGCGGCGTCACGACGTAACCCGGGTCAATTAATATGGCGGCGTCACGACGTAACCCGGGTCAATTAATATGGCGGCGTCACGACGTAGCCCAGGTCAATTAATATGGCGGCGTCACGACGCAACCCGGGTCAATTAATATGGCGGCGTCACGACGTAACCCGGGTCAATTAATATGGCGGCGTCACCCTGTAACCTGGGTCAGTTAATATGGCGGCGTCACGACGTAACCCGGGTCAATTAATATGGCGGCGTCACGACGTAACCCGGGTCAATTAATATGGCGGCGTCACGACGTAACCCGGGTCAATAAATACGGCGGCGTCACGACGTAACCCGGGTCAATTAATATGGCGGCGTAATATGCTTTCGACATTAAAAAAACTACTCATACCCAGTAAACACAAAACATTTGTATAACATTTGTACAATGTTGGACCAACGTCGAAGACGTTGGGCCGACGTTGTACAAATGTTATACGAATGTTTTATGTTTGCTGGGTAGCCCCTATATTGCCTGTCTACAGCCCAGCAACCACGGAAAATTGACCCGATGTTGGCTTCAGGTTGGTCCACCGTCTGCGACATCGGCCCGACATCAAAACAGCATCGGATGAACGTCTCGTGTTTGCTGGGATCCTATCTAAATATAAGAAGCATCCTATGTAAGTATAAGGAGCATCCTATCTAAATGTGAAGATCCTCCTATGTAAATGCGAGGAGCATTCTATGTAAATGTGAGGAGGATCTCACGTAAATGCGAGGGAAATGAAATGAAATGAAATGAATCGGGCTTTAGGCCACCTTTGTGCACATATAGGCTAAACTGGGCCAGGAGAACTTCCTGAGGATGGTGAGATGATTGAGATGACACTGTCCTCCAGACACAGGATTCGAAATTCGAGCCCTGGCGGTCTGAGGCCGAGCACGCTTAAATGCGAGGGAAATCATTTCTAAATGTGAGGAGCATTCTATGTAAATATGAGGTGCATCCTATGTAAATGTGAGGATTTTATTATGTAAATATGCGGAGCATTCCATGTAACTGTGAGGAGGATCCTAAGTAAGTGTGAGAAGCATCATATCTAAATGTAGAGAGCATCCTATGCAATTTATGCGAGGAACATCCTATGTAAATGTAAGGAACATCATATGTAAATGTAAGGAGCATCCTTGTCAATGTGAGGAGCATACTATGTAAATCAAGGAGCGTCATATGTAAATGTGAGGAAAATCTATGTGAATATACGGAGCATTCCTTGTAAACGCGAGGAACATCCTATGTAAATATGAGGAGCATCCTATGTAAATATGAGGAGCATTCTATCTCAATGTGAGGAGCATCCTACTTAAATATGAGGAGCATCCTGTGTAAATATGAGGAGCATTCTGTCTAAATGTGAGAAGCATCCTATGTAAATGTAAGAAACATCCTATGTAAATGTGAGAAGCATCCTTTGTAAATGTAAGGAGCATCCTATGTAAATGTAAGGAGCATGTATATATGTATATGTATATGTGAGTGCACCCTTTATAAGTGTGAGGTGTATCCTATGTAAATGTGAGGTGAATCCTATGTATATTGTGAGGAGCATCCTTTGTAAATGGAAGGATCCTTCTATATAAGTGTGAGCAGTCTACTATATTTCTAAATATAAGTGAGCATCCAATATAAATGTGAAGAGCATCCTATGTAAATATGAGGAGCATCCTATGTGAGTGTGAGCAGCATCCTATGTATATGTGAGTGAATCCTTTATAAATGTGAGGAGCATCCTATGTAAATGTGAGGAGCATCCTTTGTAAATGGAAGGATCCTTCTATATAAGTGTGAGCAGTCTACTATATTTCTAAATATAAGTGAGCATCCAATATAAATGTGAAGAGCATCCTATGTAAATATGAGGAGCATCCTATGTGAGTGTGAGCAGCATCCTATGTATATGTGAGTGAACCCTTATAAATGTGAGGAGCATCCTATGTAAATGTGAGGAGCATCCTATGTATATGTGAGTGAATCCTTTATAAATGTGAGGAGCATCCTATGTAAATGTGAGGAGCATCCTATGTAAGTGTGAGCAGCATTCTATCTAAATGTAACAAACATCATAATATTATTTAAATGTGAGTAGCATTATGTAGATGTAAAGAGCATTCTATGTCAATCTGAGGCGCATTTTATGTAAATGTGAGGAGCATCCTATTTAATGCGAAGAAGATCTTATCTAAAAATGATTTCTACAGAACAATTTACAGCAGGAGAGCTATATAATTTAGGATGCCATACCCCTTTGTTCAACTAAAATATTTAGGTATCGCATTACAAATTTATTAGGTCTCACGGTCGAAATCGTTCTGCAGAAACTGTTTTTATACATACAAATGTGTATAATGATACAATGGAAAATTCCTGAGATTACTGATATGCTTATGACATTTGTGGCGCGGTGTTTTGTAGAGGCCTTTGTCTCGCGTTTTATGAACAATGGTCTATCCCTTCAAACTCTCATTACTCCCACAAATGACAAATAAAAGCTATAGACGTGATTAGGACATTAAGGTAAGTAGGTTTGTCTGTTTATATACAGTGGAGACCCAGTATCGGACCGCCTCACAAAGCAAACCATCCCGGAATACGGACCACCTTTTTTCAGTCCCAAATATTTCCCCATTCACATAATGTATTATCAGATTCAGAAAGCGGACCGACCCGCGATTCGAGACACGGACCACCCTTTTTCAGTCCCAAACCATAAAAGGACCCGAAAAACGGACCAACAAAAAAATAATTCACACTTTTAGTTATATATGCATCAATTAAGGGCAAGCTGCGGCTGGATTCACTAAGGGACCAGCACTGGCATAATTTACTAAGTTCACTAACCCTGGTTGTATCTAATAAAGGGACCAGATCTGGTTGAATCCAGCAAGGGACCAGCGTTGGCTGGATCCACTAAGAGGACCGGAGCTGGCTGGATCCACAAAAGTGGCCAGCGCTAGCTGGATCCACTCAGCTCAGATTGGATCACGGAAAGGATTAGCGCTGGTGAAATAAATCATACAATGTTAATGCATCATTTAAACATTGTCATCAGTGCAAATTGCAATCACTCGTCGTATCATTTCATCCTTGAGTCGAAAAACGGACCAGCAAAAAAATATAGCAGAAATAAATATAAGTATAATATTTTTTCCACACGTATTTTTGAGCATTTAATACAACTTTTTTTTTATTGTGTGTTTTTTTTATTATATCATGACGTCATATTCTAAACATTAGTTTATTAATCGACCTTGATATCAACAAGTAACAAGGCATATCTATAAGCAGACTGACTAGTACCGGTATCTCTCCATTCATAATTGGCTGGTTTCACACATCGGACCGATTCCAAAATGGACCACTTTCATTCAGTCCCATAGGTGGTCCGATTTCCGGGTCTCTACTGTATGTAGTTAAAAGATATGGGCATCACCATGACGGGTATGCTACCGTGCGAAGCAAATGGCTGTAAATGCTTACTTTACAGGTAAGCGGATCCTGCCTTTTGGCTTTGCAGAGCAGTATTGATGTGGGGATCAGGCTGTATGAAGGCTATACCGCTCCATGATGACGGAGGAGGCTGCCGGACAGGGGCAGCCGAGAGCGATCCTCATGGCCCTGATGGTGACACGTGGGAGCAGGCAGGCAGGCAGCAGAGGGGACCTCTAGTTCAGGATCCGGCGCCTAGCAAGGACACACCTGACGGGTTTATCACCCCTCACCCCCCCCCCCCCCCCACCAAACACCATACTCATCAAATGTATTTTTGATGTTGCGCCAACGGCTCCGGCGCAACATTAAAAACACATTTGAACCCATCTGCTTGACACTGGAGCTCATCCCGACGCAACTCTCTGATGGCCTTTCCAAAAGATCAGATCCTATCCGTGCTCTATTGCTACCGAATAGGATCAAGGATCAAGGATGACGTACTCATATTAAAATAAACACATCCGTTTGATTTAAAGCAATTATGCTGATATTCAAGGTTTCAATTTACATTAAAATAAGCTAGATGGATGTAAAATTTCACGAGATAAAGGTGCATTTACACTTTAACAGAAAAAAATTGTTTACTCTGCTGTTTACTCTGCTGACGCCGACCAGTTAACTGAAATAAATTGTTTACTCTGCTGACGCCGACCATGTGGTGAGCAAACTGCATGTGTTGTTAATATTATATCGATATTAATAAAAGCGATATGGGATTTTTTTTAATAATTACATAGATTCGCATAAAAATGAATCACTAGTTTTTTGTATATTTCCAGAAAGCAATAATCTGTCTTGTTTTATCAGGGAAGATGAGCCGGGTATAATTAGGGGCTGGTGAATTGATCAATCTGCTGTGGATGATGTTCACATGGTGATGAATGACGCTGGTGATAGTAGGTGTAGTGCGCTGATTAATTGCTTTATTAGTGTCAGAGCATCAGGAACAGCAGCGCGATCAAAACTGACACAGTGTAATGAAACCAGCCCTGATATGTGATTCTGAATCTAGCCGGCGCAGACATCGCGACGCCGTGCATAATAGGGGGTACATGTAGCTCAATGTATGAATTTTATTGATCTGAAAATTATATAGGTAGCCCCCCCCCCCCCCCCTAGCTCATAAAAACAAAATGTATAGACGCAAAACTTGTCTTCGTAAGTTGAAAAAACGCTATGACCATCAGTATGGGATGGCCGCCATCTTGAGAGCCATCTTGAATTAACAATACCCTGCTGATTCTTAAAGTATATCGGCTGGATATTCGGGGTTATACAAAACAAAATTCAAAATTATATGAGCTGAGATGCAGTCATGGTGAAATGATTCGGTCTTTCTTTGTGCATCAAAATATAAAAAAAATGCTTTCCCTCCATAATTAAATGCATGACTGAAGGAAAGAATAACTGAATGAAGGAATGAAGAAATGAAGAAATGAATGAATGAATGAATGAATGAATGAATGAATGAATGAATGAACGAACGAATGAATGAATGAATGAATGAATGAATGAATGAATGAATGAATGAATGAATGAATGAATGAATGTATGAATTAATGAATTAATGAATTAATGAATGTGTGAATGAATGAACTACACTCGGTCAGGACACTGTCTAGACACATGATTCGAAATTCGAACCTCGGGTGTGTGAAGCCAAACACTCTACTTCTTGGTCATGTTGTAATTGTCTTTAAATTTCCCAGACATCAGTTATGTCACACTCTTACACAAGGGTGATGTCTGAAGCCCCTCTTGGTAGTTGATTACACTCAAAATGTGTTTTTTTAGATCTTAATTTATAAATTTGAGGTCGCGTGGCTTACCAAATACTACACTGCCAGCCGTGAATCGGAACAGGCTACACAGTACTCTGTGTAACCAAATACCTATTGGACATCCTTTTTTTCAAAATGATGGATCTATCCCTGTACAGCAGTAACACCGTTGCAGTTGGATGTTCAATATTGTGGGGAGCCTCTGTGTCCGAGAAGTAGCGATTTCGGCCTCAGACCGCCAGTGTTCGAATTTCGAATCATGTGTCTGGAGGGTAATGTCATCTCATTTATCTCACCATCCTCATGAGGTTCCCCCGGCCCAGTTTAGCCTATCATATCTTTGGATAAAAAAGGGTGTATTTGCCACTTTACAAAGTAACAAATACACCATTTCATATCCAAGGGGACGCGATATGTGCACAAAGGTAGCCTAAAACCTCATTCATTTCATTTTCAGCTGGCTGTCCCATTGAAAAAAATGTCACATTGTCACGAAATTCCCAGACATAGAAATACTGTAAAAGTAATTCATCGTCAGTGTACTGGATGTAACAAGAAAATAGGCGCACTGAATCCAGCAAGCATTATGCATCAAACCAATGTTGTTTTAATGTTGGGCCGGCTTCGGGGTATGCAGGATTCCAACAAAAATGTTGGAAGGATGTAGGGCCATCAAAGCAGACGATGAGTCAACCTTAAACCAACAGTTTGTGTACGTCTCATTCCAGCTGCATCTATCTCTCCATCTCACACTGACCAGTGCTGAAGTGACTGTTGGTCACGTTCTAGGTGGGAAGCAGCCCCTTTATTTCCTATAAATATGTTACACACCGGAAGAGGGGCAGTCCCCGTATAGAATATATGACCGACGACGATGGCATCCTTGCATTAGCCAGCAGACACGATACGTTGACCCAATGTTGGTTCACTGTTGGGCCGCCGTCGTAGACGGCGGGCCAACAGTGAACCGACATAGGGTCAACGTATCGTGTTTGCGGCCATGAGTGAGCAGAGAGGGGCCACTAAGGTGGTTCAATTTGCTTAGTTACCGCTGCCACATTAGAGGGGCGCCGTACACTACCGAGCAATGATATCCATCCTGGCAAGAATAATTATCATCATCTCGCACATAATTCTAACGGCTCCCAGCAGTCAAAGTGCTGTGTCGTGTGTATGTGGCATAATGCAGCACTTTGACTGCTGGATGACGAGACAGCCAATGATCTTTATTTTAATAACTGCATACATATGCTGGTCATAGCGTTTTTTTGTATTTGCAGTTCCATTTCATCTGAGGAGCATAATAAAACATATCATCTAATTATGTTTTACCACAGAAAGTGTTGAGTCTGGAATTAAATCTCAGCAAAATATTTTTTCATCAATTTCCTGTGACAGGTCCCCCAGACACATCTCTCCAAACTTCATAGTGCATCTAGGGTAGATCCCGACAAATTAGTTTTTCTCGAATCTTCTACCTTTCAGATTTTGCTGAATATTTTAGTTAATTGCCCCAAAAAATCAGAACATTTTATCAACATCAAAGATCGCAAAAAAAATTGCCATTTGTCTAATGGTTGGACCAATACATTATGCTTTTAAAATGATAAAAATTGAGAAAATGACAAGCTGTCAGTGACGGTGGGACAAATACGGGACACTGAGCCATCCACGGCTCAATGTCGGTCAACCATCTGCCTAGCTGGCCAGCATTGAGCCAACATTTGTTCAGCGTCGCGTGTTTTACTGGGGAGGGAGTATGGTCTCGATGGGTTGAGGTGCTAGGGGAAAAAATAATATAATAAAAGCGTTTCAAATAGCTCATAAACAAGTCACATGGCAAGTTACATCCACGCAGACCATTTTGTATTGCCCGATTAAAAGATAAATCAGTATTTTTAAGAAAAAGTCATAGTTGGCAATCTATAGGCTACACAGTTTTGCCTATTTTATACCATTTGTATTCTAATAGTTTCTGCGGGAGCAAATAATTATTTTATCCTATTTGTAACGTACGTTAAAGCCAACGCCACGATAATGCAAAGAATTTAAATTTTCACCCACTTGAAGTTGTGTATCGCTACCGCGACCCTCAACTTCAAGTGGGTGAAAATTATCCACATTTGTTTAACTTGATACCAAACATTTTCCGATCCTGATGTACATATATACACTCATTTTTCAAGCTTATTGGTTAAAACACTTATTGGTAAAACATCAGAACCACAAAGAAGTTGCCAATAACCTTTTGTTTAAAACTTATTTTGTATATGTATGAGAGAGCGAGCAAATCTTGAGCATGTTAATCTGTTTTGCAAGTATTATTTTCGAAATTAAATTACACTGTCGGTATCTTAATTCTAAAATGAAATGAAATAAGCTTAGTTTTAAATAATATTAATAGCAATCAAGAAATTAAACGGACGAAGAGTATAGAAATGAAGCATTATACATACTTATGCAGATGTGTGCGCTTGAGTGAAACAAATAAATCTAAATCATGATAGTGCAAGCCGATGAATTATATGTATCTGATTCCCAGCCGACACGTTGGTCTAACGTCTACGACGCTGGGCCAACGCTAAACCAACACTGGGTCAACGTCTTGTGTGTGCTGGGCTACCTCTTTTATTTCTCTATTTTGGTTGGTCATGAGATACACTGTGTGAGGCATAGAGTTAAATGTGCTGCAAAATAATGTGGTAACTTTACTTTTAACACTTAAAGCAGATTAAAAGCAGAGCCTGTGTAATTTAACTAGTATAGATACATTTCCTAAGGACACAGTTACGTACGACATTTAGTTTAAGCAAGGAAATCGAATCAGATTCTATTTTCCATGGTTTAAGCCCGGCTTTACTTTGATGCCAGTTTGTCGTATCCCCGCGACAACTTTACCGCCAAATTATTCCAGAAAACAATGTGAAACTGACATACCCATTATACATCGAAAGGGGGTGACTCAATGCCGTGTCAATCCTGGGCCAGCGTCAGGGACGCTGGCCCAGAATTACCATGGCATTGACTCGCCGTCACGGGCCAGTGTTTTTCTCCGTCGACCCATCCAGCTATCTGGGATCCCGGATTCTGTCCTGGGCGATCTCGCATCCCGGCGGGCACGACTCCGGATAGCTTATACATTCCTACTGTATCCAGATCTAATGGAATTATTCATAGCATGGACAGCAAAAGTCCGGCCACCACCCCGGCGGGACGGCTATTAATTACCAGCTTTTAATGTGCTCCCGAGCCGGCCGTGGGCAGGCCGCCGGATAATTGAGCTGATTTTTAGACTACGTCTGCAGGGATCACGCTTATAATGGGTCCGGACTCGCCCTGACAGGCGGGGGACGGGCGACATGTAACAACGGGTCCAGATCCCTGTGCATGCAACTGGTGCATCTGTAGATATACTACTGACGTCATTTGCTGGGTGGCGCGTTCTTCTGGGAATTTCACTAAATGGAGACGGTAGCGCGGGTTATACTGACCAGTCATTGTCTTAAAACATCACACATGCGCATATTAATATGTTTCAAAATATAAGGCTTCTTACCAAACTCAGTTCATATTTTTATGAAAAGTGTTTCAAATGAACTGTCCAATGGACATCATATTTCAATTGTAGTGCCACACCCAGAGGAGTAAACCTAAACACTGATGGCTTGACCTGCATCACTGACCTGTGATTGGTCGATATCTCCATACTATTAATAATTATTGTAAATTACAACAGGTAAATGCATGTAGGAGTATGCGTCCTTTGTTTGAAGCTGACAATGTCGTCCGCAATGCCAGCTTCAAATGAAGGAAGCATTGCAATGAGCGGTGCAATACATAAGACTTTAGGTTGAAGTGCCTTTAACCCTTTAACCGCCGGTGCCGCATATATTCGGGTTTTCATTTTTTATTAGCACAATAAGTACCACCGTTTAAACATGGTAAAGATAAAATATGACATCAATCAGCAATATTTAAAAACAGTAGACATCCATATTGTCAAGTCTGAATAATTTTCACTCACTTGAAGTTGTGGATCGCGCCAGCGAGACACAACTTCAAGTGGGTGAAAATTCAGATTGAATAATTTGGCGGTTAAAGGGTTAACCCTTTTCGTGAGGGTATCGTCTTTATACGTCAGAATCTGACGTCTAACGACGATCCCCTCACGAAAATAATTAAATAATTTATAATGCTCGTAGACCCACAACATAGGTATTCAAATGAAGCGAAAAGAGCTAACTAAGCCATTTATGATGATTTACCATTTATGAGAAAACTACCTTCCTTTACCAATTTCGCATTTCTGCGAAATTCACATGTGTACATGCATTAATTGCAATGAGGATATTTCATTCATTTCATGTTCTCTTGCATTTATTATTGTGCGCGATGTGCGCATGCGCATAGCTATAACCTGTATTGTGCCCAGATGCAGATGTGCATGCTAGGTGTATACGCTATTATGCTATTGTTAGACAATTAGGCCGGGCCGTAGGCCAGGAGCCTATGAAGTTTATTTTGCCTGAGCTTGTCACCTATTCAGGAGAAAGAGGGGAAAGAGGGGTGCTGTGTGTTGGAAACGGTTGACATTTCTGTACACCAGTCCTTATGAACATGTGCAATATAACGTTTGAGGTCCATAAGTTAAGTACTTTCGTCTTTAAAAAGTGTTCAGAAAAAATACATTCACGATTAAAATAATATAGGGATTAAAGCTTAAAGAGTTTTAGTTGAAATAATGGTGGCCCAGCATTGCATCAGCATTGGGTCAATGTATTGTGTTATCTGGTGTTTCTGGCGCCGGGATGGAAAAAAGTGTCACCCTCATAACAATGCAGCAGTCAGAAAACACGGTACAATCACCTAATGCTGTTTCAATGCCGGGCCAGCGTCGAGGACTGTGGGTCAACATTGAAACAGCATTGGATAAATGCCACGTGTTTGCGCAAGGTATACAGCGTCGTAGACGATTGACCGACATCGAACCAGCAATGGGCTGCAACGCTGGCCCAACATTGAACCGGAATTTTGTGGGTAGGCCTACATCCTCTGTACGAGGTACATCGTAGGCTAGTATTGAATGAATGTTGACCAGCACCGGCGTTAGTGGTGAAAGGAATACACGTTGAAGCTATATTTTAGCTTGTCTCCTTGGTTATTTCTTCAATTATAGCCGGGCCTCGGAGCTCGGGAACTCCTGTTCTAGTTCGTATTGTCCTGATAACAGTAAGGAGACACATTTTGTAACTTTCCCAAATATGACATTTTCTATTATTCCAAAAGTGATAGGATTGTTTCTAAGATAAATACTTGGATTTTTACCGAACTAGTATAATGTCATATCATTAGGCAGGCTTATCAAACAAAATAGTATCGTTTGTATATTTTTTCCAATGAGCTGTCCAATGGACAACAACCAATCACAGGCAAAATGCTTAGGACAATCACATGTAGACTAGCAGCCGTTAACAGGTGGTTGGCTTAACCGACAGGCAGACTATTGAGCTGGGTCAGCTGTCTTTCATACAGTATGCATGGTCCTGCCCATTACGGCGGAGATGCCATGGCCCGAGGCAATCCCATCTCTATAACAGCATCTCAACATCGAATTTAGACAAGCACCTGCACTAGGTGATGGCGTCTTACGGGGTTTGTACCGGGATCAAGCCAGCATCAAGGAGTATCAACCGCGTCCAGAAAAGTGCGCAGCCGATGGCCGTCAGCCTGATATTATCGCAAGGGGATGGCTACACCGGTGTGTGGTGCCACCTCCTGGCATTGTCAAAATAATGGCTAAACAGGGGAGAATGTAAATTTGTATAATTGAACGCTTTCAGCGCGGGAACCGTCTTAATACGTCAGAATCTGACGTCTGTAGACGTCAGATTCTGACGCATAAAGACGGTCCCCGCACTGAAAGAACTAACATATTTATAATGGCCGTATACTCATAACATAGGTATTCAAATGAAGCGGAAAGAGCTAGCCATTGTGCCAGCCATACTGATTGAACTATGTGTAAGAAAACACAGGGATCGTAGGGATTAAACCGCACAGAAATATGTTTATAAAAACCAAGAGACCAAAGGGTTTTTCAATTTTAAATCATCATAAATGTCTTAGTTAGCTCTTAATGCTTCATTTGAATACCTATGTTATGGGTCTACGGTCATTATAAATATTTTAGTCTTCCATTGCGAAGATCTACTTAGGAGTCAGATTCTGACGTCTAATGTCGGTCCCCGCGCTGAATTAATATTATATAACTGGTTTGCAGTTGTAGTTGTTGTTGTTGTTTGGTTTAGTTTGTTTTACTCTGCATATCACGCATACAGTGTATTCAACGTAGGTCCTGTAAGATAGAAATCCATGCTGACAACGGGTGAATATGAGTATTATCTAATATATAATATTCACAATGTCACAATAGGTACCTCTGTGCTGTTATTTTTTCTATCATTATATGGTACGACTAAAATATTTATATCTTCTTCAGCATGTTCAGGATATATATATATATATATATATATATATATATATATATATATATATATATATATATATATATATATATCCGCTATTTGTTTCACTGCCAATTCCCAGCAAACATCCTGTGGAACCAGATACATAAAAGAGGCATGCAAACTTTATTACTGCTTTTATATTTACAAAATAATATTTTATAAAAAAAACTAAATTTAAGCTGACTATTTCTGAAGCAGCACGAATTATCTTGAATGTAGAATTATACGCCATGGTTTGATAACATAGTAACATATTTTGATATAATTGTTTACTGGATTTCGTAGTTAAATATCAACATGAATATTAAATTTTAGATAACTGATTTTAGTAGCATGTGCTTTTATACGAATAAATCACATAAGAAGCTTACCATGCTTAAGCACTGTGTTACATTTTAGATTGGTCGACAATACTTTTCCACTTAAGCATAATATTGCGCGACACAGACAAATGAAATTGGTTCCACCGGCGCCTGTGATAAAACCGAGAGCTTGGTCTGGCGCCCATCCCAGTATACAGAAAACACTTGTATAATGTTTGTACAATGTTGGTCCAACGTCTTCGACGTTGGCCCAACATTGTACAAATGTTATTCAAATATTTTGTGTTTACCGGGCTAGCGAGACGGGGCAGCGGCGGCGGATTATCCAGAGGAAATTGGCTCACAGTCTGCCGAATAAACCCGTTCTCCATGTTCATCCCACATGTCAGACAGGTGTGACAACGTGATCCCGACCCTCAATGTCATAACCCCAGCGTAGTGTCACTGACAGCTGAGTCAATGCCTGGCTCAGACTGAACTCCCACGTCAACACATATCTAGCCACTGATCAACCTACAGTCACTGAGTGGCCTACACTCAACTTCCACGTCAACAGTCACCTCCCTACACATATCTAGCCTCTGATCAACCTACAGTCACTGAGTGGCCTACACTCAACTCCCACGTCAACAGTCACCTCCCTAAACATATCTAGCATCTGATCAACCTACTGTCACTGACTGGTCTACACTCAACTCCCACGTCAACAGTCACCTCCCTACACATATCTAGCATCTGATCAACCTACAGTCACTGACTGACCTACACTCAACTCCCACGTCAGCAGTCACCTCCCTACACATATCTAGCCACTGATCAACACACTGTCACTGACTGGTCTACACTCAACTCCCACGTCAACAGTCACCTCCCTACACATATCTAGCCTCTGATCAACCTACTGTCACTGACTGACCTACACACAACTCCCACGTCAACAGTCACCTCCCTACACATATCTAGCCTCTGATCAACCTACTGTCACTGACTGGTCTACACTCAACTCCCACGTCAACAGTCACCTCCCTACACATATCTAGCATCTGATCAACCTACAGTCACTGACTGACCTACACTCAACTCCCACGTCAACAGTCACCTCTCTACACATATCTAGCCTCTGATCAACCTACTGTCACTGACTGGTCTACACTCAACTCCCACGTCAACAGTCACCTCTCTACACATATCTAGCCACTGATCAACCTACTGTCACTGACTGGTCTAAACTCAACTCCCACGTCAACAGTCACCTCTCTACACATATCTAGCCTCTGATCAACCTACTGTCACTGACTGGTCTACACTCAACTCCCACGTCAACAGTCACCTCCCTACACATATCTAGCCTCTGATCAACATACTGTCACTGACTGGTCTACACTCAACTCCCACGTCAACAGTCACCTCCCTATACAGATCTAGCCTCTGATCAACCTACTGTCCCTGACTGGTCTACACTCAACTCCCACGTCAACAGACACCTCCCTACACATATCTAGCCTCTGATCAACCTACTGTCCCTGACTGGTCTACACTCAACTCCCACGTCAACAGTCACCTCCCTACATATATCTAGCCTCTGATCAACCTACTGTCACTGACTGGCCTACACTCAACTCCCACGTCAGCAGTCACCTCCCTGTACATATCTAGCCTCTGATCAACCTACTTACACTGACTGGCCTACACTCAACTCCCACGTCAACAGTCACCTCCCTATACATATCTAGCCTCTGATCAACCTACTTACACTGACTGGCCTACACTCAACTCCCACGTCAACAGTCACCTCCATATACATATCTAGCCTCTGATCAACCTACTGTCACTGACTGGTCTACACTCAACTCCCACGTCAAGTGACCTCCCTACACATATCTAGCCTCTGATCAACATACTGTCACTAACTGACCTACACTCAACTCCCACGTCAGCAGTCACCTCCTTACACATATCTAGCCTCTGATCAACCTACTGTCACTGATTGGTCTGCACTCAACTCCCACGTCAGCAGTCACCTCCCTATACATATCTAGCCTCTGATCAACCTACTTACACTGACTGGCCTACACTCAACTCCCACGTCAACAGTCACCTCCCTATACATATCTAGCCTCTGATCAACCTACTGTCCCTGACTGGCCTACACTCAACTCCCACGTCAACAGTCACCTCCCTACACATATCTAGCCTCTGATCAACATACTGTCACTGACTGGCCTACACTCAACTCCCACGTCAGCAGTCACCTCCCTGTACATATCTAGCCTCTGATCAACCTACTTACACTGACTGGCCTACACTCAACTCCCACGTCAACAGTCACCTCCCTACACATATCTAGCCTCTGATCAACGTACTGTCACTGACTGGTCTACACTCAACTCCCACGTCAACAGTCACCTCCCTACACATATCTAGCCTCTGATCAACATACTGTCACTGACTGGTCTACACTCAACTCCCACGTCAACAGTCACCTCCCTACACATATCTAGCCTCTGATCAACCTACTGTCACTGACTGGCCTACACTCAACTCCCACGTCAGCAGTCACCTCCCTGTACATATCTAGCCTCTGATCAACCTACTTACACTGACTGGTCTACACTCAACTCCCGCGTCAACAGTCACCTCCCTACACATATCTAGCCTCTGATCAACCTACTGTCCCTGACTGGCCTACACTCAACTCCCACGTCAGCAGTCACCTCCCTATACATATCTAGCCTCTGATCAACCTACTTACACTGACTGGTCTACACTCAACTCCTGCGTCAACAGTCACCTCCCTACACATATCTAGCCTCTGATCAACCTACTGTCACTGACTGGCCTACACTCAACTCCCACGTCAGCAGTCACCTCCCTATACATATCTAGCCTCTGATCAACCTACTTACACTGACTGGCCTACACTCAACTCCCACGTCAACAGTCACCTCCCTATACATATCTAGCCTCTGATCAACCTACTGTCACTGACTGGCCTACACTCAACTCCCACGTCAGCAGTCACCTCCCTATACATATCTAGCCTCTGATCAACCTACTTACACTGACTGGCCTACACTCAACTCCCACGTCAACAGTCACCTCCCTACACATATCTAGCCTCTGATCAGCATACTGTCACTGACCGGTCTACACTCAACTCCCACGTCAAGTGACCTCCCTACACATATCTAGCCTCTGATCAACATACTGTCACTGACTGATCTACACTCAACTCCCACGTCAACAGTCACCTACCTACACATATCTAGCCTCTGATCAACCTACTGTCACTGACTGATCTACACTCAACTCCCACGTCAACAGTCACCTCCCTACACATATCTAGCCTCTGATCAACATACTGTCACTGACTGGTCTACACTCAACTCCCACGTCAACAGTCACCTCCCTACACATATCTAGCCTCTGATCAACCTACTGTCACTGACTGACCTACACTCAACTCCCACGTCAACAGTCACCTCTCTACACATATCTAGCCACTGATCAACCTACTGTCACTGACTGGTCTAAACTCAACTCCCACGTCAACAGTCACCTCCCTATACATATCTAGCCTCTGATCAACCTACTGTCACTGACTGGTCTACACTCAACTCCCACGTCAACAGTCACCTCCCTACACATATCTAGCCTCTGATCAACCTACTGTCACTGACTGGTCTACACTCAACTCCCACGTCAACAGTCACCTCTCTACACATATCTAGCCACTGATCAACCTACTGTCACTGACTGGTCTACACTCAACTCCCACGTCAACAGTCACCTCCCTATACATATCTAGCCTCTGATCAACCTACTGTCACTGACTGGTCTACACTCAACTCCCACGTCAACAGTCACCTCTCTACACATATCTAGCCACTGATCAACCTACTGTCACTGACTGGTCTAAACTCAACTCCCACGTCAACAGTCACCTCCCTATACATATCTAGCCACTGATCAACCTACTGTCACTGACTGGTCTACACTCAACTCCCACGTCAACAGTCTATTCCCTACACATATCTAGCCTCTGATCAACCTACTGTCACTGACTGGTCTACACTCAACTCCCACGTCAACAGTCACCTCTCTACACATATCTAGCCACTGATCAACCTACTGTCACTGACTGGTCCACACTCAACTCCGACGTCAACAGTCACCTCTCTACACATATCTAGCCACTGATCAACCTACTTACACTGACTGGCCTACACTCAACTCCCACGTCAACAGTCACCTCCATATACATATCTAGCCTCTGATCAACCTACTGTCACTGACTGGTCTACACTCAACTCCCACGTCAACAGTCACCTCCCTACACATATCTAGCCTCTGATCAACCTACTGTCACTGACTGGTCTACACTCAACTCCCACGTCAACAGTCACCTCTCTACACATATCTAGCCACTGATCAACCTACTGTCACTGACTGGTCTAAACTCAACTCCCACGTCACATGTCACTTCCCTACACATATCTAGCCTCTGATCAACCTACTTACACTGACTGGTCTACACTCAACTCCCACGTCAGCAGTCACCTCCCTATACATATCTAGCCTCTGATCAACCTACTTACACTGACTGGCCTACACTCAACTCCCACGTCAACAGTCACCTCCCTATACATATCTAGCCTCTGATCAACCTACTGTCACTGACTGGTCTACACTCAACTCCCACGTGAACAGTCACTTCCCTACACATATCTAGCCACTGATCAACATACTCTCACTGACTGACCTACACTCAACTCCCACGTCAACAGTCATCTCCCTATGCATATCTAGCCACTGATCAACAGTCACTGAGTGGCCTACTCTCATCTCAATCTACATGTATCTCTTTCAGCAAGAGTAGTCATCACCATGATTACCTGGCCCATACTTATCTTTAAGCACACACTCAGCTATATGTGTGTCACCAACAGATAAATCCCTTCGTCAGTGTTCATAGCCCCAACGTGGCTGAAACATAACTTGAAACTAAAGGTTTCCGCCAAAGATTACCGCCAATCAAAATTGTGGGACTTTTATGTGGATGATCATTTCTACGACTTGGCCTCGATTATTCAGGTCTATAACATGTTGATTGGAATCAGTAGCTTTTCAGCTACATGATCTCATGCTTTGTTTCGTCTCGTAACAACGTTCCAATTTGTAATAATAATAATCTATTACAAATTGTGACTCAACATTGCTCAGCATATTTGTCGCAGCGCCAATTTCAAAGTTATGGGCATTGTTCAGACCTTGGGGTCGAGATCGCTCTGAGTCACCGCCATGTTGAAAAACGTTGATTTTCCCTGGTAAAATGACTACAGCAATCCACAGCCCACACCTTTACGATGCGTGCTCCTCCACGGCTAATCCCCTTCTCTGACCCAATGGACCATCTTTGGACTACGCTAGCCATGTTTACTGCAGCAACCGCTAGTGTTTTCCCAGTGACCGTTAGTGTTTTCCCAATGCATAGTCACGTGGGATGCAGTAAGCATTTAGTGGTCAGTGATGCTTCAATAAAAGGCGGATCACATGATTCACAGCGTCCTAATGACGCCACAATGCACTAGCTAGGTATAGCTGACCTGTCATAAGCTTTCTAAGAAAAGGCCCTGTCACACTACAACGCCCTAACTGCGTTCATAAAAAAACATCTTGAGCAGAGCGTTGGAAGACGTTTCAAAAAGTCGCGAAAATAGTCCCATCCGCTGACACGATTGCGTCCATGTAGCCCTACAGTCTTTCCACCGTTCCCTGCGTCCTTCTACCGTTCATTTACCTCCCATTCAACGCTCTTATACTGCGTCCTATACAACATGCCTCTGTCATTCTTCTCTCGTTCTTGACGACCTTTATCCTCCGTCCATGTACAGTCCTCTGTGTCCCTCTACCGTCCGTCTAGCCTTCGTCTAACGATGTTGATGAAGGCAGCCTCGTCCTCTCACCGTAGCTCTACCATCAGCTGATCGTACAGACCAAACTGAGGGCAACGCAGTATCCAGAGCCGGGTTCAGCAGATTGGACGACGTTGCCTCCTTCGTTCCTTCATGTACAGGTACATGGCAAGATATTTCTTGTCAACTTCATTCTGCAATAACAGCCAACATGCACTCAGGGTCCACTTCTACAGGCTCTTCAGGTTTTCAGGATCTTCAGTCTGTTCCATGTCGGTTGAGCTCATGTGACCAGGTGAGTGGAAGCTCAGAGGGATCGCTTTTTTACCCCCTCACTGGACTGTAGAAAATCGGTACCTGGTCGGATTGGACAATACTGGAACGTTGAGGTTGACGAAGACTTAGGAGAACGGTGAGTGAACGCAAATGAACGAACGCTGGAAGAGCGCATCAAGAACGTTGGTAGAGCGCGGCACGAACGGTGCATTGACTGTAAGAGGGCGCTTGGGGAGCGTTGGGAGGGCGCTTGCTGGATTTCCACCGTCCATCGTGCGCCCGTCTGCGTTCTCATCCCGACTCCCACCGACCTCTAACAATCGTCCACGGCCTAGAACGCTCACAGAACGTTCATCGGGCGTTCCAAAAAACGTTTGCAAGAACGTTGCAAATTTTTGACATGTCAAAAACTCTCCGCGACCCTCTTCATTCTCCGACGACCCCCGACGATCACCAACGGTCATCTAGTGCCTCTCCTCCGACATCCAACGTTCTTCTGCGTTCGGCTACCTTTTCATGAACGTTAGACGAACTTCATTCAGAACGTTGTAGTGTGATAGGGCCATATAAATACTTTTCTCTTGAGCACTGTTTATCAGAAGAGCTAGAACATCGACATTATACCTAATATAACAAAACACATATAAACGTACTAATTATATAAGATAACCTTGATAACTAATACACAAACCGTTTTCTTGGATAATCGATCTTCACGAGCTTTATCAATAACGAGTCATATGGCAAGATGTACACCTACTTTTCTCCTGGTGGTCAATTCTCAACGGGGATGGAATGAGAAAAGAATAATAAGAATTAATGTGTTAACGGTTAAGTCGCTATGTAGCCGCGACCCACAACTTGTGGGTAAAATTACATACAAATGTAGAATTTAAATTAAAACATTATGCTGATTTGAATCATATACTCATTTCTTCTTCAAATATTCTAGCTTGACGTAAAAAATAAAGGTTGAAAACGATTTTAGAGCTGATTTACACTTTAACCCTTTAACCGCCGATCTCGGATAAAATTTTTGTATTAGCATATTAGATACTAACCTTTTAACATGCATGATAAAACGTGGCGTCTATCGGCAAGATTTCAAAATCGTTGACCGCCATTTAGCCAAACCTGAGTAATTTTCACTCACTTGAAGTTGTGGATCGCGTCAGCGAGACAAAACTTCAAGTGAGTGAAAATTCGAATTAAATAATTTGGCGGTTAAATGGTTAAGTGGTAATTCCATATTAATAGAGAAATATATCGCTACCGCGAGCGTAACAAATTTAAATGTGGACTTTATTGGATATAGTTACTCTATTGAACTAGCATTGTCCGAATTTTAAGTTTATGATTAGGACGGGGTGTGCTTAATGCACAGAATCAAATTTATATTGTGCTCCCTGACCTACCCTGTATGTTCCACAGGTCAGAACCGCGGTAGACAGCATGCAGGACCCGTATTCTCGCACAGGTTCGATATATCGTAGGCTTCTGAGTGGTCGAAGTTAGTATTGTGGGGAGCCTCCGTGACCGAGAGGTAGCGTGCTCGGCCTCAGACCCCCAGGGTCCGAATTTCGAATCCTGTGTCTGGAGGACAGTGTCATCTCAATCATCTCACCATCCTCAGGAGGTTCTCCTGGCCCAGTTTAGCCTATATGTGCACAAAGGTGGCCTAAAGCCCGATTCATTTCATTTTTTTCTGAGTGGTCGAGATGGCCATCTCGATCAATCAGAAGCCTACGATATACCGCAACTTGTACGAGAATACGGATCCTGGGGCCTTTTCTGTTGATGCACCTAGACTTTGGAATGAATTTCCTTTAGAAATTCGCTCTTCGCAAACACAAATTAGAATCAGGAAGAAATTGAAAGCGTATTTTTTTGGTCAGGATTTTCGCACATAAATCCTCGATTGGCCCAGAGGACAAAGGCAAGCACTTTTGGAACTATGAGTCAGATTACTATTATGTTTGTCGCGCCTCTGAGCTTAGATCACCGAGGATTTCAGCGCTATAGAAGTTTATTATAATTATTATTAATGCTGCTGAGAATTCAAAGACGTGTCATGTCGTTTTATTTTTCATAGGACATGAACTGTTATGGGTCTTTACTAGTGTTATTGTTCGTTTGGTGATCCCGGTCACATCTTGGTTTCCGCACCGGGAGGCAAACAACTGAACCCATCATGTGAACGTTAACTATTCATTGGGCTGGCTGTAACAGTCAGTGATAATCTCCATCCCATCTCTATTGTTTCTCAGGAGATTTGAATATTAACTGTTATCTGATGGCATTTCGTTTCCTGCATATCAAAGCAGAGCTCACTGGCACAGACCTTTGTTTAGGACTGTGTAGTTTTGCGTGAGCCTGTTTTGTGTGCTGGAATATGTTTCCCGTGCTAGCGGCTTTAGACTTAACCCTCTCACTTCTATTCACCACTATTTTAATTTATAATCCGTTTGGTAGCCGCTAAGTTACTGTTATTGGGAATGAAATCAGTATTTGAACATCACTATTTTCAAATGTATCGTCTCAGCCTAATTAAATATAGTTGACATACATAATTTCTTCGGTAGAGAACTGGACGCTGCATGGTGCAATGATTATAATTATAGATCTACATGCTGAAACTTGTAACAGGCTATAAGTTATCCTTTTAAAATTTTCGCTGACTTGAAGTTGTGGGTCGCGGTAGCGAGCCACAACTTCAAGTCGGCGGAAATTTTAAAAAGATAACTTCGCGCGTAAAGCTAGGGTTAAAGTATGTAGTTCATCTGGATTTGCTGAGCACTGACCTATATCAACATGAATTCACCTCGTTGTGGGCCCATCCGCATGTCCCATCTCGACGTAAACACAATTTTTTTAAACCCTTTAAGCTCTCACGATGCATAAATGCATAATTTTACATGTGTGACTTAATTTCCTACACCTAGGGGTTTTGGAACCACAATTTTCATGGAACTGTTTTAATAATAACGATAGTTTTAGATTCATTTGCCACCCACTTTTAGCCATCTTCATCCATTACAATTCGAGAATTGCGACTGCAATGCGTGACTTGTAATAGATGAAAATGACAATGAAAAATTCAGGATTGAAAGGGTAAAATTAGATTTTCTATGTCATCGGGAACTTTTCCCGCCGCCAACTCCGATCACCACTTATTTCTGTCGATATTTAGACTAAGCCGTATATTGGTGTGCTGGAGTTTTCCTACACATTATTACGTAATTATCATAATGTTGCTGTACGATTATCATATGATGTTATATAATAGTTATGACCTACAGTTTATATTGGACAAGAATAATATTGATCAATGAAAGAAGACGAGACGAAAAGCATCTTCACAAAGTATAACGAAATTAGTCGAACAAAACATAGTATGTTTCTTTCTTGTTATGTCCTGTTCAAAATAACTTTGTCTGACCATGACTTAAATTTTGTCTAATTTATACATATCCGCTCGTTTTTTTGAAAACGTGAAGAACACTGCGCACAAAATGGCACAAACATGTCAATAATTATTAAAACTCATCTCGGCATCCTAATAAAAACTGTGTGGGCAAAAACAGTGTTTACCAGCGAGTGACATATGAAGCATGTAAACGTGATAAGGAGAACCCTGTGTGACTGACTAGATGTAATTAACCCTTTAGGCGCTGAAATACTTCCGCATAAACCTTGGAGACCCGAAGGTTTTTTTATATCATCATAAATGTCTTAGGCAGCTTTTTCTGTTCCATTTGAATACCTACATGTATGTTATGGGTCTACGGCCATTACAAATATATATTTTCATCGACTTTAGACGTCAGATTCTGAAGTATAAAGTCGATCCCCGCGCTGTAAGGGTAAATAATTTAATTAAATATCGAAATAAAGTCAGTGTGATCAGGTGATTAAAATAATTAATCAGGTAATAAATGTTACTGAGAATATTCTCAAACAAAGATGGAACGCTGACTCCAAGTGAACACTTTACCCGCAATGTTATTTAATTTATTTAAATTTTCACTCACAGTGACAGGAAATTCCTACCCGTCCCAAATAAGAGAGATATAATCTGCTAATAAAATGGACTAAAAATATATTCGTCGTCATCAGCGTTTAAAAGGTTAAACCAGAATCAGGTTGAACTTGTACTGGTATTTTTTATCATGATTTGTACATGATAAATAAGCCATAATATCATCAGTCATAGTACTATGTAATTTAAAGTAGCCAAATGAGTCACATTGTACCAGTAACGTTACTATGGTAATCATGAAAAGTAAATCTTAAATGTATAAATTGTGGCAAGGTGAAAATAATAAAATATACAATCACCATACACTACTAGTCCATCTAAAAACGACCGTGCGTTTATCGCAACGCAAGGTCAGCGAATATGACTGGTTAACTGTACATTTTATGCCATAATATCGGGTGTTTTCTCTCAATTATACCAGATTTGGTATAATGTATAAATTGACACAACACATCACTACTCAGTAATGTAGTTGGGAAGCAGAATTTGTGAAATACGATGCTTTAATTGGTAAAAATCGCCAGAAATACGTTTTCTGACCACTGACCCCCACCTCCTTAAAGTGTCGTTGCTAAAAAATGTATACGTTTCCGGTACTATCATGAGGTGGTAGATATAGCGATGACCAGCTTGTATGCGTAATTTGCATTTTCCAATTTTTTTTTTATTTTCTATTTTTTTGTACACACGATTTAGTGCACAAAAGTAGAGCTAAACTCGCAAATTTCGGATATTGATCTTATTTCCTACGTGAGTTATACAATAACGTACCTTACAAAAACAACAAACTGTAGATTATTATCTGATTAAAAATTATTTTGATTTCTATATATATATTGCCCGACCGTTTATAAACGCACGGGTGGTTATAAGCACTCACCGGAAGTGGGCCGCGGCGACCGTTTATAAACGACTGGACCCGTACCTGTTTATCACTCCAACAAATTTGTATGAATTAAAATGAATAATAATAATATATAATAATAGATCATCTGAGCATGTGCATTCGAGATTATATAATAAATATAATTTTAAAGAATATTCCTTTTCTGAAAATTCTCGACAATTTTTTCATCAGCAAACAGTCCAGTGACGGATGGCGAATCCAAGCAATCACAAGTCATTGACCCAATACTGTTTTATTGCAGGTCAATATTGGGTCAATGTCTCGCTTTTGCTGGGATGAAGGTATTATCACGATAATATATCTAATTCAGGCTCACCTTGAAAGTGAACACAGCGTCAGTACCGTCAGGATAATCTTCTGCTTATACTCTCCGCCGACCATGCATTGATTATCTACCTAGATGACAAAATCCATGACGTAAAAGCGGATTAACGAGTGCTCCTGGATCTCATATTGCTGGCAATGCCTGGACGTGATCAACTCTATCACGTCAGATTTAATGACGTGTCTTGTCTGCAGCTCGCAGATTCCTACTTACGATTCGGTCGCCTTGCAGAATAATGTAAATATTATATAACGTAGATTAGGAATAACATCAGATGGCAGATGGATATGTTTATAATCATAGTCTTACAGACAATATTAAGTGATAAAGGGCGGGGGGCCCGGTGCAGTGGTTAAATCTGCCTCCTTGGAAAGTCAGAAATCGCAGATTTTAACCCCCCCCCCCCTGGCCTCCAAGTTTCAAAGAAACAAAATGTTTCTTCTCCGTGAAGGAGAGGTAGCGTGTTCGACCTCAGACTGCTAGGGTTCAAATTTCGAATCCTGTGTTTGGAGTGTTATCTCATCCTACGGTCCCACGAGGCTTTTTAAGCCTCCCGATGCTCTCGCGATGCACAAATTTGGGCATCGCCAGAGCAGCGCCACCATGCACCAGTGGTTCGGCGAATGATTGGCGACGTACGCGAGTAATCGCGATGCTTCGCCAAGGCATCGGGACATCCTGAAAAATTTCAATGCATGCATTGAAATTTTCTCCCGATGTTTCGACGCCAAATACCATCGGCGATATATCGGCGAACATTCGGCGATGTACACCAAGGCCAAAAATGTCCCAGACACATCGGCGACACATCGGCGACAAATCGGCGATGCTCGTGTAAACATCGGCGATGTATATTCGATGTGATAATATCGCCGATGGTTTGGTGATCCATCGCCGATGTTCCCGAGCTGCTCGGCGAAGCATCGGCGATGCTACGGCGATGCTTCGCTGAGCATTAGAAATCTTCCTTCTGACTGGTCACCGATGATCACATGAGCTCTATTATAACCCATAGAAAGTGATTGCAATTAGGTATTAACAATATAATCTCTAAAACCTATAAATCAATTATGTCATGAACTCATCCCAAAGTCAAAATAAGAATATAGGTCTATAATCGAATAGGCAAAATCAGTTTTATTTCTGTGAAATGATCCCCGAGCTGCTTAAGTCCGATGACCTTGAGTAATGCTCAAAGGTGAATCTTTAATATTGTGGGGAGCCTCCGTGACCGAGAGATAGCGTGCTCGACATCAGACCGCCAGGGCTCGAATTTCGAATCCTGTGTCTGAAGGGTAGTGTCATCTCATTCTGGCCCGGTTTAGCCTGTATATGCACAAAGGTGGCCTAAAACCCCATTCATTTGATTTCAAAGGTGAATCTAATATAATTATTTAACATTATTTTTATTTATTCTAATTTCGTGGAATAAATTGTATGCGTAAGGACAATGCGTCATTATCAATAACAGTTGCAAAAACTATTTTATCGCATTCGTTCTAATCTAAGTGCCAAATAAAAAAGGATAATCGAATGTAGGCTTTTTTAAAATATTCACTAACTGCATTATATTTCATACGAAATCGGTTTTCTATTTAAAGTTTCTATGGAGGATTTCCACAGTATTGTTTGTGTGAAGCACGTGCATATGTTGTCATATATAGTGATACATGCTATTACAAAAATACGCATATATTATTTTTTGTGCAACTGCTAAGAATATGGTACTCCAGGTCTGTCGTCTCCTGGGGGTGGCTCTGGGGGGATTTGGCATTACGATTTTAAGTTTTTTGCTTCATTGACCACCAATAACCGTAATTAAATGTTGTTCTTCGCACATTTAATGTTGGCACGCCCTCTGCAATATTAGCCTAGTAAGAAAGCTAATACATATCATCATGGTATATTATTATGCATTTGAGCTTATAAATAATTGACAAAATATCAATATTTACAATCAAATATTTTTTCTGAGGTTTCTGGTATAGGTGAAATTGATGTGAATAATCTAGCAAAAATAGAACAGTGTAATATAAAGGTAATAGACTATTACAATTACTTGACCATCTATATATCTATTACTATTACTTTATATTAGCCTACTATTACCTCATCCCTGCTCTCGTCAAGACATCGGTACGATATCGTCATGACATCACCATTACACGGCGACGTATCGCCGAAGGATCACCGACCGTCGCCGATTCTAAACGTACATCGTTAACTGTTAGCCGATGTAGCGCCGATTATTCCTCGAATATTCCCCGATACATCGCCAAATAATCGGCGATGCACCGGTGATGCTTCCCCGAAGGTTCGCCAAGACATCGCGTGTGAGTTTTCTCGTGGGATCACACGTTCGACATCGGCACCCATCGCTACCAGAACACGTAATTTTCATCGCCAATGCATCGCCAGAAATTTTGGCCCTTGTGGGACCGTAGCATCATTCATATCACCATCCTCAGGAGGTTCTCTTAGTCCAGTCTTGTCTATACATGTGCACAATGGTGGCCTGAAACCATTTCATTCATTTTTCACTGAATGATAAATAAATAAAAACTCCGTACGACTTTTCAATCAATCAACCACCAATCAACCATCACATCAACAAATTAATAAAATCAATCAATCAATCAATCAATCAATCAATCAATCAATCAATCAATCAATCAATCAATCAATCAATCAATCAATCAATCAATCAATCAATCAATCAATCAATCAATCAATCAATCAATCAATCAATCAATCAATCAATCAATCAATCAATTAATCAATCAATCAATCAATCAATCAATCAATCAATCAATCAATCAATCAATCAATCAATCAATCAATCAATCAATCAATCAATCAATCAATCAATCAATCAATCAATCAATCAATCAATCAATCAATCAATCAATCAATCAATCAATCAATCAATCAATCAATCAATCAATCAATCAGTCAATAAATCAATAAATCAATCAATCAATCAATCAATCAATCAATCAATCAATCAATCAATCAATCAATCAATCAATCAATCAGCTGATCCACAAAATTGGAGGGCGCTACTGACTAGAAAGCTAACTAATACTGTAAAATGGAATGCTCCCATTGTATATTCCTCTTTCAGCAATAACTGTCAATGCTTTTTGGTCATACAATATGCTATGATAATTCAGATAGAGTGAATATTCCCAAAATGAAAAAAAAAATCAAAATCGTGACAGCAATTTGCTGTTGATAGTCACGAAAACTTGTGCAAATCATCATATCAAGAGATAATTTTGGGAACGCATCTTATGTCCGCCAAGGGGTGGAATTGTGGCTCAAGCAATTGGGTGTTTACTAAACAAACAGTAAAATATGACAGTTGAACCTGGAACAGGAAATATGCCTATGCCAGCTCAGCCACTGCTGTAAATGTAGGCCTATCTGCAGTAAGATAATATATGATGTAATTAAATTAAACTCTCGTCCATAAATTTATTTGAAGTACACTTGGACTTACTATCAATTACATTGCAAATGAAGTGGGGCGGGGGCCCTGGGGTAGTGGTTAGCACCGCTGCCTTTCACGTTAGAGTTCGGGGTTCGTTTCCCGGTCTTGGCAGTTTGAAAGAAACAAAAATGTTTCTTCCCCATCTACTCGTAAAACTCAGTATTG
This sequence comes from Flabesymbios commensalis, assembly GCA_964017125.1. Taxonomy (NCBI): domain Eukaryota; kingdom Metazoa; phylum Annelida; class Polychaeta; order Terebellida; family Flabelligeridae; genus Flabesymbios; species Flabesymbios commensalis. The sequence goes on along the minus strand of OZ024914.1, from coordinate 38,602,226 downwards.
TGGGGAGCTTCCGTGACCGAGAGGTAGCGTGCTGCCTCAGGTCTCCAGGGTTTGAATTTCAAATTCTGTGTCTGGAGGACAGCGTCATTTCACTCATCTAACCATCCTCAGGAGGTTTGTCCTGGCCAAATTGAGCCTGTATGTGCGCAAAAGTGGCCTAAAGGCCGATTCATTTCATTTCATTTTGCAAAGAAAGTGAAGTTAAAAAAATACCTATGTAATGGAACACTACGTCATTTTTACACACATAGCTAGTTTGAACATAGCATTCGTGTGTACAATCTATTTATCACTTACACGAGTCCAGCATCTGCATGTTCATTTCATTTAAAAGTGTTCCGTGCACTGTGTTGATGATAAAAAAAGATAAATCATTCATGTCTAGCAGGTGATTGAATAAAGCGGAAGATAAATAGAACGTTTTGTTCGGACTAAAAACCAGGGCACAACAGCTAAAACAATTAGCAGTCACGCAGCGGACAATAAGGGAGCTGATAAATGGGCCTTGAATAAATTAGGCATACATGAGTGGTGGAGGAGAGAGTCCCCCGCCGAGCTTGATGAATTGGAAGAAGGGGAATCCCCACACGAGCTGTCGATCATGACGTCACTGCTATCATAAGGAGACCTACTAATCACACAAGCACACAGTCAGTCTAATGCTGGGCCACCGTCGAAGACATTCACCCAGAATTGGACCGTAGTTACCTGTATCTCAGAAACCTCTGAATATCTTCTATTCCGTAGCTGTGATCTGACTGAGATAAATGATGGCAAGGTCATACCCAACTAAGAAAGAGACGCTGGCCTAACGTTGGTTTACTTTTGGCTCACCGTCTACGACGTTGGTCCAATAGTAAACCAACTTTGAGCCAACGTATCATGTTTGCTGGGTAGCGCACTGACAAACAATAAACATGGGTTGGTATATTTTTGATAAATAATTTTGTTTATATTGTTCATGTCTCTCATGTATCCGATCCTACAGGAAGCATAATAATGTGTCCACAGATTCTTTGATTTTACACACATAAATTCTTGTTGTTTTCTATCATGATAAACGGGAAGAAAGTTTTAAATTCCTGATACAATAAAAAAAGTGACATGGTTGATTAATATTAGATCATACCATGTTTTTTACACCATGCAGTTTTCAGTTTACACGGTAACGCCGCATGCCCTGTCACCCTTGAGCTTATACGGATTTGTCCCCAGCTTTGTGTTAAACATTTCAGTGTCAGATTTTCTTTTTATTTCCGTTTTATCAGCGACAGAGCTGGTGTTCTGGAGAATACGCAATCTCGTTTTTGTTGGCAGTGTTTTGTTTTGTGTTAATTGTAGCAGCCATCTTGATTTCTTCTAAGTAGGGCATCAGTCTTTCTCTATGATCAATAATAATATTTTGTATCTTTGTAATTCATGGCACAGACCAAGCTAGGATAGACCCCTTAATTCTGTTCATATCTTGGAAATGCCTTTTAATTGTGTTTTCAGTATATAGTAATCATTTATATTATCGAAATACCCAGTGTTTATTATGGCAATTCCACTTAACATGATTTTAATTTTGTATGTCATACCATGTATATTGTCATGTTATTTTAACAAATTAACCATCTTGTATACATGTACATTACATCTCTCTCATTTCTATGACAAATAAGTCTGTAATGACTTTTCTTTATGTTAATAAAATGTCCGTCTGTATGTCTGTCTGTCAATAATTAATGACAACGAACTGCGTTTTCTCGTATTGAATCAATATTTAGAATAATAAAAAAGCACACAGGAATTATCCTATTATGTGTGCAAGCTACGAGCAATAAAAAAATATACGGTGGTAAAGTGGATCAAGAATATTGCATCCCCTCTTCGATAAAATATCAAGATTGCCTTCATCTCTACCATCTCTCCCAATTGCTGAAAACACAATGCACCGATGACGCTGGAGAAAAGGAACAAGCTTAATTTGCTGACACAGCGTGGATCAAAGAACATGCGGCTGGATCTCTCCAATCAATACATATTGTCACATTCAGACGGGCGGGACTTTACTGAGATTCCGCGGGTTATTGTGTGAATCACACCTAGTTGTGTCTAGCCCAGCGTTTATCCAGCGCTGGGACAGCGTCTCCGACGCTGGCCCAGCGCTGGATGGACGCTGGGTGTACTTTAATTCCCCCAGACCAATATCGACTGAGAATCCGGCATTTTCTATTCCATTCAGGTGCGTTCTTGGCTATCAGGGGATAACCATAAAGTAGTTCAACTTCCAAACAGGTTTCATCCACGTTTTCTTATCTCAAACTGTTATCCACATCTCACAAGGGAAATACACCGACTGATTCTACTTTCCTTGATTGCAACTGTCTCGCCCATCCCGATGGGTAAAATAACCCCTGAGACCAGTCAATCAGAAATCTTGAGACTGGGAGCGCTTTGTAAAATATTTCCAGTGCATCGACGATAATTCCAGAAACTCCTCTAGAAAATGCTGACACTTTTTCCAAGAGATTGTCTGTCATTCTCCTTAAAGATACTAGGATTCTACGGAGTTTTGATAGAAATCAATCAATCAATCAATCAATCAATCAATCAATCAATCAATCAATCAATCAATCAATCAATCAATCAATCAATCAATCAATCAATCAATCAATCAATCAATCAATCAATCAATCAATCAATCAATCAATCAATCAATCAATCAATCAATCAATCAATCAATCAATCAATCGATCAATCAATCAATCATTCAATCAATCAATCAATCAGTCAATCAATCAATCAATCAATCAATCAATCAATCAATCAATCAATCAATCAATATTGTTTTAGGCCAAGTTTTTTTGCATGTTTAGTGCACAGACGAAATTAGGCCAAGGCAACTTATGTGGAATAGTCTGATAATAAGCATGATCAAATAATTTCAATGATATTTTACCAAAACATAACATTTAAACATGTTAAAGTCTCGGAGTTTAAAGTCTTCCCGCCAACTGTGTTGTGCCACGTTCTATTCAATGCTAGACACATCAGTTTGAAAGGCGGTACTTGACCAACAGCATGTAAATCCTGGTGGAATCAAAGCCCCGCGGTACTTGTTTGTCACCATACATCACTTGAAGAAGATCAGTTGTGTCAAAAAACCTTAACAGATATTCTCTTTCAAAAGAAGCGCGATAATTCGAGATCCCCGGCTCGTGTCTCAGTCCGAACGCCTGTTCAATGCCGGGCCGACGTCGAAGACGTCGTCCCAGCAATGATCCGGCGTTCGGTTTTCGGGCGCACTCGGCTGTTTCCGGCACGCGTCGTGATCCCTGGAGAACCCGGCCGGCTGGAGGCTGTCGATAAGAAGACGCCGGCGATTGAGAGGCAGACGCTGCCCGTGCTATCTGGGTCGTCCACGGAGGGAGGGGTGCGTCCCGATCCCGGTGGGTGTCGTCTGATATTAGTGGCTCATCCATAAACAGGGACTCGCGGCCATGGAGGGACACCGCGGCGATGTTCGGATCCTCTCCTGGATCTGAATCCTCACTGCTCGTTCTCTTCAATTGGCGAGCAGAACGTGTAGATCCTGACAAAAAACTTTGTCAACACTTTTCCCTCCCCCCCTCCTCCCACCTCTGATCAGGCGTTCTGGAGGGAACGTTTGCTCTTCTACTTCACAAAAACCTGCCCTTATATTGTGTGTAAGTATTAGCAATCGATGGAAATGAAATGCAGTGAAATCAATGGGTGCAGATATAGGCTAAACTGGGCCAGGAGAAACTCCTGAGGATGGTAAGACGAAGGAGCTGACACTGCCCTCTAGACACATGATTCGAAATTCGTATCCTGGCGGTCTGAGGCCGAGCACGCTACTTCTCGGCCACGAAGGCTCCCCAATATTTATTATTTACAAGTGAGCGGGGAAGAAACATTTTGTTTCTTCAAGTGGAGTTTGAACCCGCGTTCTCCGATTTTCCAAGCAAGCAGCTTTAACCACCGCACCAGGGCGCCCTCCCAGCAAACAAATCTGGGGTATACCAGACATGCATATCGTATTATTTCTTTCTGGGTGTACCTAAGACGAATTCTTCACCAAATGTTGTCGAGTTGACTTTGTACATAATAATTTTAAAATAACTATGCCATTTCAACTGGTAGTATGTAGCTATATAAATTATATGATGTACGTTTTGTGCCAGAACACAGTAATTATAAGATGTTGACACCACGTTGTTTTAATGTCGGTCCATCGTTTGTTTTGAACATTAAATATTGAAATATATTTAAATAAACCAACAGATCAAAGGGTTATGTTTATTTTGAAACATCATAAATGTCTTGTTTTTGAATACCTGTGTTATGGGTCTAGGGTTAATATAAATATTTTACTCTTTCCGTGCGGGGATCAACTTTATACGTCTAAAGTCGGTCCCCATACTGAAAGGGTTAACCCTTTGACCGCCAAATTATTCAATCTGATTTTGCACCCACTTGGAGTTGTGTCTCGCTGACGCGATCCACAACTCCAAGTGAGTGAAAATTATTCAGATTTGGCAATATGGAGGTCCACTGTTTTCAAATATTGCTGATTGATGTCACATTTTATCTTTAACATGTTTAAAAGGTGGTACTTGATGTGCTAATAAAAAATGAAAACTCGAATACATGCGGCACCGGCGGTTAAAGGGTTAACATCATTTTTACATAAACTATTACATAGTTTTTAGATCAGCTCAGGCAGCGCTTGATCTACCAAAATAATCACGTAGAGATTGACTGTGTACATTGTTCATGTTGAATCTATACTGTGAAATTTAGTGTACGGACGGCAGTATAAACTCGTTCAGAAAAAGAAGTATCGCGGATGAGAGGTTAACACTGAACGTTTCATTTTGCATCCATGGTTTCTTTTTCCCGACATTCGTTTGCACCTCTGATTAAATCAGATTACAAAAACTTAAAAAACAAAAGTTCGGTGCGTGGAAGAATTCCAAAGTTTTTCCCAGTGAACATGAGGCATTTGCACGGTGTTGGGCCGACGTCGTAGTCGGCGGGCCAGCATATGGCCCGAATCTACACCATGTACTATGCAGTGGTGTAGATTATAGTGTTGCTATATCAGTCTTATGTAATATTGTATTGATAATTAGTAAATAAATGGAGGTTTTGTGTTGTGACCTGGACCTAAATTGGAGTAGCTGGTCTATTTTAATAGTAGCGTACTAAATTATCACGAAACATTTTTTCATACCCGCGATGACCTTAATTTGTGATTTTACTATTTGTGTAATAGTTAATCAACCTTATACTCACCTCTATCTGATGAAGACGACCTCTCATTTGCCCACGCTTAGCATTCAGATATCCTCACTGTGGTATCAGAGCGTCGTAACTGCCACTTTTCGAAGTGGCAGTTACGACCCTCTAACACCATACCTCTCCTCCCTCATACCATTATCTTACTGAAGGTGACTCCTCAAAGATAAAATCTGAATGTCTTTCACGACTATGCTCGTATCAGGTTTGGCTGAGTTAGCGTTCTATTTTCTTGATATTATTAGCAAGTAATAAGTAATAAGTAAGTAATAATAGTTTATTAGCATTAGACATTGCAATCTCTGAGCATACAATACAAAATTAAAAATAATACAAACACTGTTATATAGTCCAGTTACCGTCCAGAGAACCTAGAAATTGTGAGAAGTGTAAGGTTTTTTGATTGATTCATGTTCCCAATGGGTTTATGAACAAATTCAGCTTTGTTGCCCAAACGGCAACTTTGGGCAACTTTTTTAATTAGCATAATTAACATAATTACCATAATTAGCAATGGGGAGTAATGCCAAATGTTAATTTTAAACCTATGGACGTACACAAACCTCCAATACCACATTTCAATATAATTCAGACATAAGGAATTCATTTCTGACATTAATGGTAATAAAGAGATCCAGGTCAAAGGTCATGATTATGATGCAAATCAAACTAAATTGACCATTAATATGAAATGGACAGTGCCCAGAACGCCCACGACCTAATCAGTGTAAAAGAGTAACGTTAGTCATGAATAAATTGCAATTTAATCTGAAGTTAGATTCACAGAATTGAGTGTATGCCGAAATATATACACATCTCTAGGAGTTTTCTTTTTGGGGGGGTAGGCCTAGTAGTTACGTTATATATTGATATAGATTATTAAATGTAAGTATTGTGTTAGCAAACACCAGAATGCCAATTATATTTTTCTTAAAGCTCATTATTTATAGGCTATGTAGACATAGGCCAACAATTGTTATACTTCACACAATAAACAGTTGGGTTCTTTTGCTTCACTTTTACAAAAAAAACCTTATATCTATGCAGCTGCTGTACCCGAGAACTCACCCTTGAATACCCCAAACCTGCTATATACAGAATGACCATCCCTAAATGTAATATGGGGGCCTATGTTGAAAAATAGGCTCTAACTGCATTCTGGCGCAATTTGGAGGTAAAAATTCATTCAAAGGCAATTTTCATTAAATTTTTGGTCTAACCTGCAGCTATACACAGGCTACAGTAGGCCGACATACGTAAATAAACAGCGCATTATACTTGCTGGCAAAACAAAGAGGTTCGTGTCATGGGCCACACAAATTAAAGGCTGATTGAGGTCCACATAATCATCACCACATAACAACGGCCCTGTTTTAATAAAAACAGTGAAATAATCATTTTGCCCAAAAAAGTTTTCCATACAATTAACACAGGCTACCTGGGTGTTATTGACAAGGTGTGAACAACACAGATATAACAAACCATTAAAACATACTCTAACATCCTAACACTGCATGTACGATAACCTTATATATACAAAAAATCTAACAGTTCATTGTTTCCTATCCCCCCGACTTTGGACTCGCCCTCCTCCTCTTCCTCCTCAACATGAATTTCCTCTGATTCTTTGCAACAATCATCTAAGACTGAATGAAATGAATGGGAGTTTTAGGCCACCTTTGTACACATATAGGCTAAACTGGGCCAGGGAAACCTCCTGACAATGGTGAGATGAATGAAATGACGCTGCCCTCCAGACACAGGATTCTAAATTCGAGCCCTGGCGGTCTGAGGCCGAGCACGATACCACTCGGTCGCGGAGGCTCCCCACCATATCTAAGACTGATGACACCAAGAAGCTTAGGAAGTAAATTTCATCACTTGCGAACCTTCTGCAATCTGCCAGCCAAAGTTGGCGATCTCTTGAGCTACTTTTGATTTGTGACACTTACGGAGCGAGAGCCTTCCACATTTGGAGACGAGCGCGACGATTATGGAGATCCAGGTTGATATTCGTAGAGGGGGGGCAGGGAATTCAGTGTAGGAGGATATTTGCGATGGATGTTGTACCGGTGCAGTTGACATATATTCTCTGAGTAGACTGATAAGAAAAAATGTCTGACCTATATGCATCAAGTCACTTTGTGTGACATCATGCTCCCCCAGTACCTCATCTAGCGCAGGAAACTTTTGGGGTTTTTTAATGCTGGGACCTTGCCCTTTCCACATGGGAAATAAACCTTGTCGCACTGTGACAGACCTTGGCATTTCACTCTCAGCGCAATGACAGCATGGTGTTAATATCAAGCACTGATCTGTCCCACTTCTCCATCAGCACAGGTGCCTCACCTTTTTCACCAAATTTCAACTTGTAGCTTACCAAGGTTATTTCAGCCTCATTGTGATGTACAAGACAGTTTTCTCCTCCCACCATGCTGATGTTGTGTCCATGACTGAAACTGCAGAGAAGTTGATTCAGCTGGCGTTTGTTGGCTGTGGTTTATGGCATCGCGATTTAGAAATCAGTTGATATATATTGCAGCACCAGCTCTTCTCTGACACTTATGATCTTTGGCACTTTATTCTTCATATGCCTATCGTGCAAAGATGATTAAGATAGTTGCACCTTGGTACTTTTCACCACTTGTGACGCATGCCTTTCAAGTGTCTGCAATGTCTGCCACTATTCCTGACGTTCGCCATACATGTAATCAACAAAGTGCTTGATGTGATCAACGAGCAACACATTTGGTTTTGGAACAGTTTCGCTATCACTTGCCAAACGCTTCATCAGTACAGACCTTTCACCCTTTAGCAGATATCCAAATGAAATGAATCGGGCTTTATGCCACTTCTGTGCACATACAGGCTAAACTGGGCCAGGAGAACCTCCTGAGGATGGTGAGATGACACTGCCCTCCAGACACGGGATTCGAAATTCAAACCCTGGAGGTCTGAGGCCGAACACGCGACCTATCGGTCACGGAGGTCCCCCACAATACTGAGTTTCACAAGTGGATGGGGAAGAAACATTTTTGTTTTTTTTCAAACCGCCGAGACCGGGAAACGGACAACCGAACTCTAGCGTGAAAGGCAGCGGTGCTAACCACTACCCTAGAGCCGCCGCCCAGCAGATTTACAAATTCATCGACCAAAGAATGTTGTACAGGGGAAAGCTCGTACTGAAACACTGGAAGGAGTTGAATGTTTCGCTGCTGCCCAATGATGAGAAAACGTGCATACAAAGCCTCATACACAATTAAAAAAGTTACTCGTTTTGTGTACATGTATCAACTATACATACAGTTACATCACGTGATGTCTGACGACCTTGACATATTCTGTTTAATCGTGACCTGTAACTAAAATAATCAATCTTGAAGCCCTGAAACACTGGACAGACAGGACCACAATACAGCACACTCTCACAGTTGGTGTTTAAATATAAATTTGATAAAATTATACATGTTATATGGCATTTACCTTGACCTTTAATCGTCACCCATTGTTTAAAAAATATGTAACAGTCGCCTATATTTCAAATTGACCGCGATATTCACCAGATACACCAGTGGTGCAGACTGGGACACTGTAACTAGAACGGTTTTTTAGAGCGGTCTTTATATTGATTGGAAATAAGGCAAGCGTGACATTTGACGATCTGCAAAAATAGGTCAAGGTCACCCATGTTCGAATTTCAGCGAGATATTCGCCAGATACAAATGTGACCACTGCAGCTGAAACAGTTATTAATATATCGATTAGCCAAGGCTAGTGATGAATGGACGGCACGACGGACCTACGGACAGACAAAAAAACTATTATCAGCGAGGCAGAGGATAAATATAAGATAAGAAGTGATTTGTTTTGATCTGACCTAAACATAAATTTGATATTAGCAATTTTTTCTGCAGCCAAAGGTTCAAAAGTAACATTTTACCTTGGAACATAATGAAGATTAAGCCGATTATGCTAATTATTTTAATTATGCTAATAAAAAAAGTTGCCCAAAGTTGCCACTTGGGCAACAAACCTAAATTTGTCCAGTGACATCAGAATAATATGAATCAGTCGAAACATCTTACACTTCTCATAATTTCCAGGTCCCCATTGAACATATAAGCGCAGCAACTGGACTAATAATATGTACAAACGAAGTAACCGTCCAGAAGACGACAGGTATTAAAAAACTGAAAAAATACATAGAACAGCCCGTTCTATATATTTTTGAGAATTGAAGAAAGAAAAAAGAGCCTAGTAAATTATTAGGAGGATAACATTAAAAAAATAATGATAAATCACAAAGAATATAAAGGGTTTACTAAAAACAAAAATTTAGCTAATTTTCTCACTGTTGGTGCATGAGTGGATGTAAATAAAGTTAATAGTTTGAGCATGTTTGGCCGAGTTAAAAAGTGTTGGGGTAGAATATGTCTAAATCTGTCAGATATCGGACATTCAAAAATACAATGGTATTCGTCGCCAAGGACGCCACATGTACTACATAAACGTGCATTATACACTAACCTGCTTCTCCCTCTACTTAATAAAACATAGGGAAGGCTGTGATTTTTGTACGAAATTTTGAAAGTGCAATTCTGTGTTTAAGTGGCATAGTTATATTTAAATATTCAGAAAAAGAAAACGATACATGCAAATATACAAACGATACATGCAATTATACAACATACAGCTCGACCTTTGGCTTATAATTCCAAACCATTGCTGTATATATTGGTCACACAAGCTTTGCTTAACGAAGTTATAAAATAAAGCTCATTTGCTACAAACTGTTCGGTCGACACCCTAGACTGTTAATTAGACTTTTAACCAGAATTGCCCAATTTATTACACGATTATCACTTAGAGTTGCATTGTACAATACTTAATACATATGTTTCGCCAATGGGCATGTCTCACCGTTAACAATTTTTACCCAATATTTTAAAATCCTAATTTCCTGTTGATGAGCATTGGAAAACGTCCTAGTATAAGTATATAACATAGGCGCGCTGGGGTGCACCAATTAACCCTCAAAGCGCTAAATTATTTTTACATAAACCAAGAGGTCAAATGGTTATTGTCAATTTGAAATCATCATAAATGTTTTAGTTAGGTCTTTCCGCTTTATCTGAATACAAAAGTTATGGGTGTACGACCATTATAATAACTCTGCTACTCTTTCAGCAAGATGTTTAATTCATCTGCAAAAGTTTTCATTTGCGTTCGCAGAGCAGGCCTACTATGGTTCCCATGTATATAAACGGTTTTTTACCAAATTTATTCGGACATTTGACTCTTAGCTAATTTAATCAGATCTGATGATAAACAGCTACGGCACACTGGTTTAATGCTGGGCCAGCGTCGCAGATGGTGGCTCAGCATTAAATCATCATTGTTTTAGTATGTCGTGTTTGCTGAAAAGGTGAAGGGGAAAACAGTCTAAAATTGTATTTTGTCAATAAATTAAAGTATAAAATCATATCTATCTACATGTTATTATTGAATAGTTTTTACACTGCCAATATTGACATTATGAATTGTTTTTAAAAAAGGGACCATATTCTACATGCGGCATTAGCAATCTACACCTGGGCCCATATTCTCCAAAGTTACGATATGATAATAGGCCATGTTAACTGTGACCAGCTGCAGCTGACCAGATACGACTTCAATTATTATATTGAAGGCTTCTATCCAAAGTCAATGTCGCTACCATGATTATTCTTATTTTTTAAGACGCCTAACTACCCCCCCCCCTTTAGAACCCCTGAGAATCGCCTGAACTCTAGCCTGAATTGGGCCAGATACTGGGCTCTCGTCTTTAGGCTGTGATCGGCCAACCTCAATTTATATTAGTTGTCGAGATATGACTTGAAGGTTCCAATCCTGTTCCGCGAAATTCAATAGCCTTGTCCTACGATGCTTTCACCTAGCAATCTAATACAATGAAGTATGGGGAGGAGGACTTAGCATTGTTATCACCGAATAGCCATTCAAAGGGTTTTCGATGACGTCACTGCGTTTCACAGAAATGGCCGATTGTGATTAGGGGCTCCCCCAAAATTATTTTTTTTCAACTCTCACGGTACATAAGTACGACTAGTGATGCGAATCACATTGAGCCTATTGTCTCCTCCAGAAGTATTTTTACCATTTAGTTTGTCACACAATTAGAGTATTATATAAATAATATGTTATAGTTTCACTTTTTCAGCGCGAAGACCGTCTTTATACGTCAGAATCTGGTGGTTGTAACCACGCATTGGTTCAACGTCTCTTGTTTGCAGTGTAGATGCAGCGACGTGCACAGCTGTTTGATAAAGGGGGATAATAAAAAAACGGGATCCCCCGGAATTTTCATAAATCCTAGGCTCCTCTGACCCTGCCCCTGCCAACGCACCCTATTTTGGATCTAGAAAAAAGAGTTACTGACTCGATCTTGTGCACATTTCAGTCCTTCAATGCTGTCGTACAAATCCAAAAGATAGTATCTGCTCACTTTACAAGTAAGCAGATACCGCATTTTGGCTTTGCAGAACAGAAAGGATACACCCTGTATGCTGATATGTTCTAGAAATATCAACAGCAGTAGTCATGACATCCTCTCGGCAACAACATTCTCCGTCAGCCTTTTATTCAGCGTCCAATACAGGCCTCCTACCTGGCGCCACATATAGATTCATGTTAGTGTCAAATCATAGGAATGTTTCCACTAGTTTTAATATAATTCATTTTGATAGAACATTAATTAACCCTTTAACCGCCGCTTCCGATAATATCCGCTTTTTTTCATTTTCTATTGGCACATTAAATACCAGCTGTTGAACATGTTAAAGATACAACGTGACATCAACGAACAAGATTTCGAAATCCAGTCCGCCAGCTTGTCAAATAAGGATGATTTTCACTCACCTGAAGTTGTGAATCGCGTCAGCGAGACACAACTTCAAGTGGGTGAAAATGCGAAATAAATAATTTTGCGTTTAAAGGGTTCACCAGCACATGCAGAACAATCACATCACATCAAGCAGCCGCTGCGTAGGATGGGTATTTTCACTTGCAATCATAACTGGTTATTGCCTTGACTTCCATTATTGTCACCGAGCTAGCTGATACAAAGAAGTATGTGGGAGTGGGTCTTATATAACATTGCGTTCACCAAGTACCCATTCAAAACGGTTTCCGGTGACGTCACTGCGCTTCACAGAATATCCCAGCTTAGAATAAATACTGAACCAACTACGTAAATTCAACTTTGGGCTATGTTTCTTGGTGTGGAAATACTGTCTTTTGATCTTACATGACTATGTTTGTATATAATTATTAACATTTCCGTTGGATCCATTATCTCCAATCGATATAGACGTCGTATCCCTCCTGCCAATACTGTCACCACACCCAGTAAACACAAAACGTTGATCCAATGTTGTTTCAATGTTGGCCCATCGTCTACGACGCTGGGCCAACATTGAATCAACATTGGTTCGACGTGTTTACTGGGCAGCCACTTAAAACAGCAGACACGTTTCTCATTAGTCTCCAGACAATAATTTGAGATAAGGACAAAAATGAATAAGCTGTAAACAGGTGATCGTCAGTGATGTCATCCGTGTGATCAGTAGAGTTATGGCACCGCTCTGCTCTGCAAAGCCAAAGGCAGTATCTACTTACTTGTAAAGTAAACAGATACTGCATATTTGCTTTGCAAGGCAAATGTGCTTTACTCATTCTATTCTGTGAAACGCAGTGACGTCACTCGGTGAAAACAAGGTTATATAGGAACCCTCCCACATACTGCATTGTATTAGCCAGCTCGGTGATAACAAAGGAGGTCGAGGTCATTGAGTTTCACAGAATTTCTATGTTATTTTCTTAATTTTACATGCTAAAGATTGCTTGTCGATCAATGTTATGTATTATTTCTAATAGGTAAAACAGTTATTTATCGTGTTTATATAAATGGAAATAATAGAGATTGCACTTTCGTTTAATTTTCACATTATTTAACGTGATTTTATTTTTCCAATAATATATTTTAAATGTATAAAATATATTATTTTTATAACCGCTGTGTTTCTTCTTGTGAACAGTCTACTTTTAAAGTATAAGGTCTGATGCAACATGGCCTGCGCGCGACCTGACCTCAGACATAGGGCAGCGCATGTAGGCACAGGACAGACAAGGCCATCCTGTAATGGCCGCCTTATGGCCCCAGCGCAAAGGTCTGGGATTTGATGGCGTGTTTGCTGAGCCCATGACCGACTTTCTAATGGCCTGATAGAGGCTGACATATCGTGATGCAGCCCTCTATAAAGTCCTGACAGACTGCCTATTCGTGACACGGGCAGGGCTGAAGGTGGGCATGCAGGCCAAACATTCCGGCCCAGGACCAGCCACCGCAGGCCTCCCTCGGACCTCTAACCTCCGCGTCCTCTGGGTGGCCTCAGGAGTCCCATACCTCAACTGTATTACTGGCAGCCAGGCCACAAACCGGCTCTTTTCGCTGCTCATTGAATCTCTATAATGCCAGCACAGGTCGCTTTTCGCTTCCCGTCTGCTGCCCCATAAGGAGCTGTCCCATATACGTTGAATCAATGTCGGTGTAATGTTGGGCCAGCGTCTGCGACGCTGGCCCAACAATAAACCAGCATTGGTTCGACATCCCGAGTTTACTAGAGGCTGGCCACTCCGGCGTTTCTCTCCTTCAAGACCTGTCCTAATGAAAATCAAGCGATCCAGCCGCCACCAGAAACGTGAGCCATAAATCACAAGACTCTCCAAAAGCAATTAGAGGTAGCGGCTGGTCAGCGGCTGGTCAGCGGCCGGTCAGCGGCCGATCAGGGCGAGCCATCCCTTACACAGTGAGAGGAGAGAGGTCCCCTCTATGACCTGTGACGTGCCAGTCTGTAACAAGGGCTGTATCTAGTGTCATCTACATTTATCTCGCCGGTACTCTAACACATCAGCCATGTTAACAGTGGCAACGTCGGTCATACACCGTGGCTATCCACACTGCCATATGCGATATAAAAAAAAATTACATGTCGGCATACATGTACATGTAACCTTTCTGTGTGGTGCCAGGAAAAACGCAGTGGCCAAACAACTTGCATGCAGGTGAGCGTGGCGACGGGCATCTATATGTATGTGGCAACATCATTATACATGTACGTCATTATAAATGTATTTTAACAGCGTGTTGGGATAAAATGCATTAACCCTTTGACCGCCAAATTATTCAATCTGAATTTTCATCCTCTTGAAATTGTGTCTCGCTGACGCGATCCACAACTTCAAGTGAATGAAAATTATTCAGATTTGACAAAATGGAGGTCAACTGTTTTTGAATATTGCTTATTGGTGTCACATTTTATCTATAACATGTTTAAAAAGTGGTACTTAATGCGCTAATAAAAAATGAAACACGAATATATGCGGCACCGGCGGTTAAAGGCTTAACAATAAAACACTTGTTGTCATCTAATCATGTTTCTCCACTTGACACAGAAATGCATATTACAGACTAAGCATTTCTGTTAACATGAATAACACTTCTTTGTCCAAATTCCCACTAAGACGTACTCCTGGAACCAACGTTTATTTCTGTAATAATCGTGATGTAATATTTCAAGTAGACTCTTTCAAGCAGCCATTAGACGCAGCATTTGGCGCTTAGCTATAGTATTATAATCCTCATGACCTTAATGTGAAATAATTGAAAAATGACACCAAGGTTTTTTCAATGTCATATTAGGGTTAAGTAAGCTGATTTATGTAATGTATGAAAATGACATTATTGCGACCTTTGGCGGCTACCAAGGGATCGCATTTTTGCGAGAATGTGGAAATAAGGGTTAAATAAAGTTGGATGGATCTCACATACCGATGTAATAAAATAACTATATGAAAGCAAGCCAGGCAAACGAATGCAAGTGCATGCATCTGTGTTTGCTATATTTACCACGTTCACTTGCAATATTCACACAATGTTGTCCTGACATCGTGTATTTATAAGTAATATATAAAGTTAGCTATATTTTTATTATCAGGCGTTTTTATCTTGATAACATGAACCTAATATTAAAGCAGCTCCTTGGGATGACATCAATTTTGTTTTTAATTCCGTACTGAAGTAGTGTATCCCACGGATCATGTTTTTATTTTTTTCAGAATTTTCATATTTTTACAAATATTTTTAATCAACATTTCTATCAAACCAGAAGTAACCCATTTGGGAATATGTGATGTAAAGTGCTGAATATTGCTGAATTGTTTTGTTTACATGGCAATATACGACCTGGAAATACAACTATTTCACTCCTTTTCGGTGCTTAAAATTTGTTGTTGTTGATTTTTTCGTATTATCAGTTAAGATCAGTAGGCTATATAGCTTCATATAAATTAAATTTTCAAAATTGACAACATTGAAAATGTCTAATCCCAAGGGATACCTTTAACGCCTTGTGCTAGATTGAGAAAGACAATATCAGACGAGACTAGCTTCCCACTGGGCACGCGAGGTTGTTGCGACGTTGGTCGCAACAACGTCGTGTGCCCAGTGGGAGAGTAGCCCGTCTGGTCCGGAGGTGGTAGAATAGTGGGAGACTTAGACAATGGTGCCGCCACCCTGTACAACAGCCCATTCAGGTCAAATCTGTCTTAGCACTTGAGGTGCTATAATCACGTCCATAGCCGTTTTTCAGGTTATTTATTTGCCCTTTAAATAGGACAATTTGCAGGAGAAATGAACAATATATTGGCCAGATTGGCAAATATTTTAATCCAAATTTTACACATGTAAGCAATTTTTACCCTCTTTAAGTTGTGGATCGCGGTAGCGAGACACAACTTGAAGTGGGGAAAAATGTCAATTCCCCATCCTAGCGCTTAGAGGGTTAATCCCCAGGGATCCTGACCACTACTTCCTGACAAACTACGCATGCGCACGCCAACATCTAGCATCCTGTCTCTTGATTCTCGCAGCAATCTGTCGTGTACCATGTGTATCGGACTGCCACATTTGGCCTACGTCAATGAAGGAAGGAATTACTTAGAGGTGGAAAGATGGTCACGCGATCAAACCCCCACCCCGAGGTCACCATTGTAAAAGTCTCCAGTTGTCTTTGCCAGCATGGCGTCAACCGTCTGCGTCTTCACTGTGTTAATTCAGCTCCTCGGCCTGCACTTCTTCACCAACTTGCCCTTAAAGCTTATTCATCAGTTTCTATAATAATTTCCAAGCATTTCACATTTTAGGATTGTTTGCTGATTTGCACTTAAAATATTTTTTTTACCAATTTATTCACTTTTTATCTTTCCAACTAATTCAATTGTATCTTGTGGGCTACTTTAGCAATTGGTCATGTTTCTTTACAGTTGCATCCTCAAGGCCTTGTGAGCTTTTGGCCTTTTTTGCCAATTCATCCCTGGTTAATTTATCAATTTTTTTTTTTTGGGGGGGGGAAGGTGGAGGGTTCCTTATATATCATAATATAGGCCTAGGCTTATTTAGCACAATGCCATATTTACTTCATTACGAATTCACACTTCAGGCTTCCTTGTCAATTCATTATTTGTGCTTAGAATACCGATTCGTCAGCAAACACAAAACATTTGTATAAAATGTATACAATGTTGGACCAACGTCGAAGAAGTTGGGCCGACGTTGTATAAATGCTATACAAATGTTTTGTGTTTGCTGGGTTTAGCTTCTCTACAAATTGAACATTTAAGCTATTATGCATTTTCAATCTTTAGGTTTCTCTCTTTCTTACCAATTATTTTTTTATAATAATTTACCTAATTCACCATTTTAGTTTTTACCAAATAATCATTCAGATTTTTTTTGCCAAACCACACTTTAAGTTTTAATCGACTCATCCGTGATGATTGATATGAATTCACTCTGTCGTGGTGTTTCTCAACTAATCACTTACACATTTTGAACATGGCAAAGTGTATCTAAATATTTTATAAAGTCATTCAAAAAGGGCAGATATATGTCACAGATTCGGTATGCGCTACCTTTTTTTTCTGGGTCCTCAACTAAAGCGTTAGTCTGGTTTCTCCAGTGGGATCTATCCACCAGGCTATTGTACTAACAATAATTCCTGTTTTCTTTACCAACCCTTGAGGAGTCTCCACCAGCTCAGGGTGAGATGATAGAGAAGATTCAGATGAGATGGTAGATGATCCTGAGGACCATCCCAGTAAACCCAAAACATTTGTATAACATTTGTACATTGTTGGGCCAACATCGGAGACGTTGGACCAGCAATGTACAAATGTTATCAAATATTTTGTGTTTTCTGGGCGTGCTGCTGGAGATGTAATGGGGATGACTGAGAATGGCGAGATTGTGAAAACTCTTTCAATATATTAAATGTATGTTGTGACATAAGACCAACGCACCTTTCGCATGTCTTTCCCAGCCAACCTACTCTCCCAACCTACTTATAATTGCAGCGAAACATACGAAAAACATACTTGACAATGATACTCAGCAGTGCAACCTTATAGTGTATGCAGATGGTGAACATTTAATTACAGGGCAACCTCTCCTGGGTGCTGGCGTACTGATTGCCAGTAATGAAGAGCATTTTGGTGGCCAAACCCTGATAAGCTGGTTCACCCCGTGACTTGAGATGCTTCCACCGCCAGGTCGCCATGGCATTATCCCTGCCCTGTTTGCTTAATATACGCAATTACTTTGTGTGAAGGCGTCGCCAAGCTTGGAAATAAAGCATCCGTCGACGTTGCCATTATCGCCCTCCATCGGGAGGTCTTTCGGTGCCATCAGAGGCTCTCAAAATCTCGGTACTGAACGAGTGACGGCGCTGGCTGCAGGAAGAAGAGATGTGGGGTTAGCAATGGCCCAGCTGTGGCAGATGGCTGAGCCAGTGTCGCAGACGCTGGCCCAGCCATCTGCCACAGCTGTGCCATTGCTAGGCAGGTCCGGGATTCGCCTGCGAGGACAAGCCTACTAATTAGCAGGATCGTGGTGATGCATCACAAGTTTTCCGAACGGAACAACAGGCTGTTGGCTGACTACTTAGATCTATCATTGTCGTTACTCGTGCCCGCCACCCTACCACCTATACCCCGCCCTGTCCGCCCGGACGCCCCTGGCCAGATCCGCTACCCCCCCCCCCCTCCCCAACCCCACATTCCACCAGGCACTTCCACCCTGTCATTACACCCTCCCCCACTGTTATTAAGGAGCGACCCACACGCTCTCTATCCTAACAGTCCCCTCTCCAGAGTGCAAACCCCGGAGGGAGTTTCCATCTGAGACCGAACTTAAACAAGTAGATCTCATCTCAATTTAATTAAAATTATCGAAGACAATCTGAAAGCTCACGTCGTAAAGATTGTCAAAATACAAAATAAAAGAAGTACACTGTGGGCTTTTCTAGAGCTTCAGAGGTGGCTACCTGATGCCACGTAACTCTGGGGATGGAGGCATTCATCTGCTTACAAAATTAGCCCACGATCCCACAGTGTTGTCGTCTCTATCATTAATCTAGGGATATTAAGCACCAGTGTTTCTCGACGTGCCAATCCAGGAGCATGCAAAGGGGGGTGTGCATCAAACCAGTACATTAGATAGAAATGTCATAGGTGATAGTAAGCAAGCATATCAGCAAAATTTAACACGAAAGCAATATATCAGACACAATAACAACCCGGTACATCAAATAGGCACATCAGCCCAATGCATAATAGAAGAAGAACAATGACATCAACACAGTACACCATCATAATCATACACAAATATCATATCTGATATAGGTACATCGACCCAGTACATCATACACAAACATCAACCAGCACATTAACACAGTACATCATCACAGTACATCATCATGAGCATACACAAATAACACATCTGATATAGGTACATCCACTCAGTACATCATACACAAACATCAACCAGCACATCAACAGAGTACATCAGCACAGTACATCGTCATGTGCATACACAAATATCATATCTGATTTAGGTACATCGACCCAGTACATCATACACAAACATCAACCAGCACATCAACACAGTACAACATCACAATACATCATCATGAGCATACACAAATAACACATCTGATATAGGTACATCCACTCAGTACATCATACACAAACATCAACCAGTACATCAACAGAGTACATCAGCACAGTACATCGTCATGTGCATACACAAATATCACATCTGATATAGGTACATCGACCCAGTACATCATACACAAACATCAACCAGCACATCAACACAGTACAACATCACAATACATCATCATGAGCATACACAAATAACACATCTGATATAGGTACATCCACTCAGTACATCATACACAAACATCAACCAGCACATCAACAGAGTACATCAGCACAGTACATCGTCATGTGCATACACAAATATCACATCTGATATAGGTACATCGACCCAGTACATCATACACAAACATTAACCAGCACATCAACACAGTACAACATCACAATACATCATCATGAGCATACACAAATATCACATCTGATATAGGTACATCGACCCAGTACATCATACACAAACATCAACCAGCACATCAACAGAGTACATCAGCACAATACATCATCATCAGCATACACAAATATCACATCTGATATAGGTACATCGACCCAGTACATCATACACAAACATCAACCAGCACATCAACACAGTACATCAACACAATACATCATCATCAGCATACACAAATATCACATCTGATATAGGTACATCGACCCAGTACATCATACACAAACATTAACCAGCACATCAACACAGTACAACATCACAATACATCATCATCAGCATACACAAATATCACATCTGATATAGGTACATCGACTCAGTACATCATACACAAACATCAACCAGCACATCAGACAGACACGTCAACACAGTACAGCATCATGAGCATACACACATGCAACATCTGATATAGGTACATCGACTCAGTACATCATACACAAACATCAACCAGCACATCAGACAAACGCATCAACACAGTACATAATCATCAGCATACACAAATATCACATCCGATATAGGTACATCGACTCAGTACATCATACCATAGATTAACCACATATGGTTAATCTATGATCATACACAAACATCAACCAGCACATCAGACAGACACATCAACACAGTACATCATCATCAGCATACACAAATATCACATCTGATATAGGTACATCTACTCAGTACATTGTACACAAACATCAACCAGCACATCAGGAACATCAACCCTGCTCATCCAACGTAGACATCAATCAGCAAACTAATTCTGTAAACACTGAAATACTTTCGTATAAACCATGGAGACTAAAGGTTTTTTTTCGATTTTAATCATCATAAATGTCTTATTTAGTTATTTTCGTTCCATTTGAATACCTATATTATGGGTCTACGGCCATTAGAAATATGTTTGCTCTTACAGTGAGGGGATAGACGTCAGATTTAAACAGGTAAATCAACCCAGCACAACATACACAAACTTCAACCAGTACATTAGAGGGGCACATCCACCTAATACATCATACCAAGAATTTATGTTATAAATTCTTGATCATACACAATATGAAAATCATCAGACATCGCATCAGGTTCATCAACACAGTACATGACGTCGGTATATCTTGTTCATGAGACAACTACATCAACAGTTACTATCAACTCTGTACATTAGATAAGTACAAAAGAGCAGGCACATAAACCCAAAGCATCACACAGTCCCGATTTCATTTTGTGTTTAATCGGTTCGTATTGCAAATGTTTGGTCTAAAATCAAACAAATTGTATTCACGCACGGACCTATGGGTCATACAAAGCTGCGACATTCAATTTTGACTGCTTCTTGCTCGCTCAAGTTCATCTGGTTCCTAAATCAGCAGCAATACAAACACAGTTTAAGTACTGGATGCATGATAAACTACATAGAAATACATGTATGTTGTACTGGGTTGATATGCCTGTATGATAGACTACATTTTGATTTGCAACGTTGATTCAATGTTGACTCATCGTCTGCAACTCAGGGCCAACAATAAATCAACATTGGCTCAGTGTATCGTGTTTGCTGGGGAGAGAGGAAAAACATTTCTCTGAAAACCTGCACCACGCTGGGATTGAATCCTCGCGGCAGGTAGCACCTATTGCAAGGCGACACGCTCTAACCATTGCGTCACGTCCCTTTCTAATAATGGGATGTATTATAGAGCACAATGTGCTGTGCGTGTCACACACATTACCCCTAAGCATTGGACCTGTTCATTTATGTAGCATTTCAACTCCCCGGAGAGCATACAGCAATGCAACCCATTTCGGAGCTAGTAACGTTACATCTGTTTTAAGTGAAGCGGGCATTGAACACGCACGACGGGCAGTAGCTATTATAGTATGTTTAAATTGCTCTGAAATTAATGTAAAAGAATACCCTGATACAATCGTAAGGCTCTGACACAGTGGCCTCCATTTTTAAATGTAATAGTTCTAATAAGATCACAAGCTTACGCCTGCTGAAAATGGTCTGGTTTTATAGGTACTTGGAATATTTGTCTAAATTTCATGGCACCTGAGGTTTTCGGTAGGCGGCGCGAGTGTCGCATATTCACAGCTGACTGTGGATATAAAATCGTGGTCAGTATTACCGGGCCTGCGGCGAAGTAAATGAGTTAGGCAGCCCAGTTATGCCGGGTAGTAAAATAATAGGATGCAAAAATATTTTACAGTAACTTGCTACACAAATCTGACACACTCAAAATACTAGATGGACGCTATTCCTAATAAAAATGTGGCACGCATTTTCCCTTGTTTTGTATAAACTGACATTTAATGATAAAAATACTTGACTACAAGACACATTTAATGGAAAAACGTAGAAATATTTTGCTCGTTGGCTTCCTCTGAAGATTTTCTTCCAGAAACAAATTATCTTCCATTCAGAACGGAACGTTCATTTTCAAAGACACCGCCAAGTCCATCTGCCGTCTGAAGGGCGGGTCTAATCTGGAATTAACAAGGCAAGACAAATATGATTAATTAGGCTAAATACGGGCACATCATTCCATTATGCTTCCCTTCCTCTCGAGGCCACTGTGCTTTTCTTCACCATAAATTTTGCCTGTAGTCTATTAATAAAAGCACAGCAGCCAGATCTTTAAATATCAGTAGTATAAAGTAGTATCATTCCGCCAATATACTTGTATACTTACCATGTATCATTATTATTAACTCACAACTTTTCTGATATGAATATTTTTTTTTTCAAGTATTTGATTTGAAATGAGATTTACAAATCAACTCCGGGAATGCTGTGATTTTCATTAATTCCAATCTGGCCCTTACAGCCCGGGTTGGATTACGTCTAAAGTCCACCTCCCCCCCCCCCCCCCCCAACTGAAAGAATAAAAATATTTATTATGGCCGTAGACCCATACCATGGACCGTATTAGACCGAATATAGGTCGTTTTGGGCCCCATCACTGGACCGTATCGAACCGAACCTACCACGAAATAATGATTCCGTACTTAACAGAAAATCTCCGTAAAACACATCTTGTGCATCCGTATAATATGACTGTATTGGACCTCATTGAACATTTAGTGACCGCACAGAACCGTAAATTTCACTATATAACGCTACATCACCTCAAATAACCTTAAATATCCGCAGTAGACCGCTTATGGACAACCGCATATCACCTTATGAAATGCATCGAAAGCTATGAAAGTCACTTTTTCCAACCTCAGACCTGAAAAAAACCAGAGGTCTTTTTAGGTCATTTACGGTTCACGAAATATCATTTGCAGTCATTTGCGGAAGTTTACAGTGTTGTACGGTTATATACGGTTCGGCGGACCGCGCATGAACCGTACCAAGTTTTCAAACAGGTTTAAAAATAAAAAAACACCCACGGTCGACGGTGGTCGACAGCCGATCGGATGGCGGTGCGCGAGGTCCAATACGGTTCGATTCGGTTCTTTGGCTGACGGACCGTAAATGCCGACCGTATCTCCGAGAAAACCCCGTGTGACTGGGATATAAGGGTTAACGTAATTTCTATATTCAAATAAATGTAAACCAAATGTTTGCATAAACCAGTATAATCATTAAATTGTACTTTTACTATATGATAGAAAGTGTATTGTTATATCACTGAGGTTATTATTTAACATGAAACGACTGAACTTTGAGCTCTTTCGACATGTTAAAAGTTTTATAGTTATTACGGCTGCCTTTATTCACGATATTGCGGTAAGCCGCTAAATTTAATCAAAGGTAAAGGTAAAGGTGCAGGTTTTTTATAGTCTCTTATCAAGTCTGAAGACCTATCATCGGACTTTACATTTTACCCCATAGTCACTGGACCTGTTCATTCATGTGCCATTTCAACTCCCCGAGGAGTATAATCACTAAATAAAGGGACAGGCTCAGACTTTAAATCTTTATTATTAGGATTATGTCTCAATAAATTGTGGAACTTTGAAAAAAACATCAATAACCTTATAGCAATGTTCAACCCTTTCAGCGCGGGGGCCGACTTTAGACGTCAGAATCCGCACTGAAATAATAAAATATTCACAACGTCTGTAGACCCATACCGGGTATTCAAATGAAGCAGAAAGAGCTAACTAAGACATGTATGTGATTTCAAATAAAAAAAAAACTGTTTGTCTTTTGGTTTATATGAAAAAAATTCCGCGCTTAAAGGGTTAATGCGTGATATCTCGTATGACCTATTTATATGTGAGTGATCTTTACTACTCACAATCTCTACATGTGCCCAACAAACACAAAACATCTGTATAACATTTGTACAACGTTGGTCCAACGTCTTCGATGAATTATAGCGAATAAAAAATGAAAAAAACATATGATTAACGTAACTTCAGTCACAACTAAATGATAATACCATAAGATTGAAAAATTCAGATAAAAACGGGCCAATGTATGAATAGGCCTAGCAACATAACTTCGGTCGGTGGTTGTCTGTGACTACAAAACTGACTCGCTGAAATAGAGCAAACACTAGTCACTGATGTGTATGGACTGAATTGTGTAATTAATATAGCTGTTTTGCTTTAAATCCTTTTCTATGGCAAATCCCAGCAAACACAAAACATTTGTATAATATTTATACAACCTCAGCGCAACGTCTCAGACGTTGGTCCAACATTGTATAAATGGTTTACAAAGGTTTTGTGTTTGCTGGGAAGTTGCTAGCAATATGTATTGAACTACACATCTCCATACATGTCTTTTTGGGATGCCAAATGCCTCCTCCTCG
>OZ024914.1:38455111-38575111 GCA_964017125.1 Flabesymbios commensalis | reverse complement strand
CAGCTTAGAGTCAATGCCAGGTGCTGACCGAACATCATGCAAACATAGAGTCAATGTCTTAATGCTGACCTAGAATTATACAAACATAGTGCTATTATACTACCATAGAATGACTGGTGCTAATCGAACATAATAGAAACATGAAGTCAGTGGCTAGTGCTGATCGAACTTTATAAAAACATGAAGTCAGTGGCTGGTGCTGATCGAACATAATAAAAACATGAAGTCAGTGGCTAGTGCTGATCGAACATTATAAAAACATGAAGTCAGTGGCTGGTGCTGATCGAACATAATGAAAACATAAAGTCAGTAGCTGGTGCTGATCGAAAATAATCAAACATGACGTCAATAGCTGGTGCTGACAGAACATTTTAAAAACATGAAGTCAGTGGCTGGTGCTGATCGATCATAATGAAAACATAAAGTCAGTAGCTGGTGCTGACCGAACATAATCAAACATGACGTCAATAGCTGGTGCTGACAGAACATTTTAAAAACATGAAGTCAGTGGCTGGTGCTGATCGATCATAATGAAAACATAAAGTCAGTAGCTGGTGCTGACCGAACATAATCAAACATGACGTCAATAGCTGGTGCTGACAGAACATTTAAAAAACATGAAGTCAATGGCTAGTGCTGATCGAACATTATAAAAACATGAAGTCAGTGGCTGGTGCTGATCGAACATTATAAAAACATGAAGTCAGTGGCTAGTGCTGATCGAACATTATAAAAACATGAGGTCAGTGGCTGTTGCTGACCGAACATTATAAAAACACGAGGTCAGTGGCTGGTGCTGATCGAACACAATAAAACCATAAAGTCAGTAGCTGGTGCTGTCTAAACATTATCAAAAGTATACGACTTAGAGTCAATAGTTTACTAATAAGATAAGCATGATACCATAATACGTAGATGTATACATAGCCCACATCAAATACGTTATGTATTAACCCCTTCAAGCCTGAATTTACCATTGTCATCTTCATCCACTACAAGACGCGAATTGCTGTCGCAATTCTCGACTTGCAGTGGATGAAGATGACTTCAAGTGGGTGGTAAATGAAAAAAATAGCTATTTTTAAAACAGTTCCATGAAAATTTTTGATCTAAAGCCGCTAGATTCTTCAGAGATTCAAAATGATGCTTTGACCCTTTAACCGCCAAATTATTCAATTTGAATTTTCACCCACCTAAAGTTGTGTCTCGCTGACGCGATCCAAAACTTCTGGTGAGTAAAAATTATTCAGATTTGACAAAATGGAGGTCAACTCTTTTCAAATCTTGCTGGTTGATGTCACATTTTATATTTAACATATTTAAAATGTTGTACTTAATGTGCTAAGACAAAATGAAACCCCGGATATATGTTGGCCTTTGCACTGTTATGTACCGTGATGGCAGGTGCTTTCGTCTACAGATTGGTTAACAAGCCGATGTCTGGTCTTTCAGAATATTTCAGACTGCGTGCTCACCTCAAGTCAGGAAGCTCGCAGACATACGAGCAGGACGGACAAGATATGGATGGCATCCGGCCAAGCCCAGTCAAGATGATGAATCCTAGGCGGAAGCTGTTCCTCTAACTATCCCTGCAGTGTTATACACTGGCCGGCGTCGTCGTGATTCATTCCATCCGATCAAAAATTCCAGGAACCACGAAATGAAGATTTAGCTTCTGACGGACATTTTTCAGTCAGTGTATGGAAGACGAGGAAATATTTCATCGTACAGATTTGAAAAATAGGGGATCGTTATTTTAGTGTAGCATACAAGATAACTTTTGTACGATCAACTATGTACGCTAACTATCAGTAATGTACACAATAAAAGTCAAATGTTCCATTACCTTGTAACAATGTTTGGGGGATTCCAAAATAATATATAAGATCCAGCGATCTATCTACTGGTATAGTAAATCATTCATTGAAGTATCAATCTTATAATACAAAGATCACTCAGAGTTTTGGTTGTGAGAGACACAAACTGAAAGGTTCAAAACATACATAAAAACACAGTAGTCCGAAATAAAAGTTTTGGAAAACACCTAAGAAGTTGTGCATACCTACATCCATACATAAATACATACATGTACACACATACATAAATACATACACACAAACACATAACTATATTCCTGTATTATCTTACATAATTTATTACATTGTTCCTTATATTAATAATGTTAAGTCAATAAGTGAACAAAAATCAATAGATTCGTACGCCTGTGACGCCAGTCTATTGCTAAGACAGTAGATTCGGATCTAGGAATCTACACTTTATAAGTAGTCCAGTTATTGCTGACAATGAAATAGGGGTTGACTATGAAATATTGGATCCCACCCCAACAAACACTTGACCAGCGTCACAGACGGTTGTCCAATTACAAGCTAGCATTGGTTACCAGGTAACGTCACCACGTCTGTTTGGATCGTGCCCACTATGTGTATTTTAAGATTTAACCATAGACTTGTCTATGGATTTAACCCTTTAAGCCCTCACGATGCATTAACCCTTTAACCGCCGGTGCCGCATATATTCGGGTTTTTATTTTTTATTAGCACATTAAGTACGACCTTTTAAACATGTTAAAGAATGATAAAATGTGACATCAACCAGCAATATTTAAAAACAGTTGACCTCCAATTTGTCAAATCTTAATAATTTTCACTCACTTGAAGTTGTGGATCGCGTCAGCGAGACACAACTTCAAGTGGATGAAAATTTAGATGAAATAATTTGGCGGTTAAAGGGTTAAAGCATCTATTTTTTACATCCCTGAAAGTAGACTTAATTTTCCTACAACCGAGGGTTTTGGACGAAAATTTCCATGAAAATGGTTTACCAATGCATGGCAATTTTCTTTAATTTTTAAACCACATCAAATCATCTTCATCTACTACAAGTCGAGAATTGCGCCAACAATTCGCGGCTTGTAGTGGATGAAGATGACAATGGTAAATTCAGGATTGAAAGGGTTATTATAACACGCCTGCACGAACAAAGCTTGTCGCAAACCATTATGCACAACATAGGACGATTGAGTAAAACGGTTTTTTTCATCCCCAACATAATTTGCACACAAATTACATAATCTCCTACTCACAGTTATACCAAATTAACAACCCAGCTCTAAATTAATCTGCGCCACACCACTTTTAAACTTACTAAGTTCACTCCGTTCTTTAACAGATTTTACCTTTATCACATACTGCTCTACACTATATTCATCTTTCAATTGTCTATATGTTCTTCATTTATTTCCACCGACACCTTTGTTTCCAGTTTCTCTGTCGATCGTATTATGTCAGTCTCATTCTCTATACCAAACTCTTAAAAACAATATATTTACGCGATCGGGCCAGCTTTTTTTGTCTTAGACCTGATGACGTGTTCGCCCAAATAAAACCAATTCGTTTTAGCCTATCAGCTGACATATTGGTTAATCGGTGATACTGCTTAGTCATCTCAGCGCGCTGTTTATATAATCACAGTGGACTGGCGTACAAATCGCTGCTCAAAGGTGAGCTAAAATTCACACTCTCAGACGTATTAATTACATGTAGGTGTTTATGATAATATAACGTGGGCCTATACAGTAGGCCTATTTCATGAGCTACTGTTGCATGTAATTTTTTTCCCTGTATTTTATGTTTTTAAAGCATTCACCCCCACCCCTTCCATTACAATCACATGGCACTTTAAAATTTGTGTGATTTCTAACGTGAAACAGAATAGGTCGGTATCACGATGATCGTCAGTCAGCAACGCAGCTGACACGTTGTAATTCCCAAAATGTTGCACAATATTGGTCCTGCACTAAAAGTAGAATCAGCGTTGACTGGAATCGAAGCGCAGAGTTGACCTAGACAAGTCGTAGCCTCCGAGGTCGTGGATTGCTCTCTTCGTTTTACCCTGAAAAAATCAAAACTTTTTTAACATGGCGGTGACTGAGAGCGTTCTCGACCCTAAGGTCCGAAAAATGTCCCTTACTTTTTAATGACTGTGCGGAAAATGAGCTGAGCATTCGATCTCGTAGCTGAAATGTTACTTGTTTGAAAAAAACTATTTTCGGCCTGATTATTCGAGGCCAAGTCTTAGATATGACCGTCCAACGAAATGTCCCAGGTTCTAGTATGGGGTCAATCTGTGGCTAAAACCTGTTTCAGCCACAGGGGCTAGACGAGTGGGAGGTGGCTGAGCACACAAAGCTAGCGAGATAAAACATGATGTTCACGTTCAGCTCACAGCGAATTGAATTTCAATATAATATGATTTATCTTGCTCTCTCACAGCGAATTGAATTTCAATATAATATGATTTATCTTGCTCTCGAAATACGCCCGTTCTGGGATCATTCGGGTTGATGTTAAAAAATTAACCTTTACAAGGCTGAAATATTTAGCATAAACCATGTAGGAAAAAGGTGCATTTTTTATTTATCAATCATAAATGTCTTATTTAACTCTTTAACTAAGAAGTTTTCATTAGCACTCTAGTGAAAATTGCGGCAGTGATCCACACTTCAAGGTGAATGAAATTGAGAGGAACACGACATTTGACGTCAGAATCTGACTTCAAAAGGTGATCCTCGCACTGACAGGATTAACAATTTATAATGGTAATCACATAAAACTAGGTATTTAAATTAAGCGGGAAGTAATAGCTAAGACAGACATTAATTATGTTTTTAAGGTGATTCAATTCAATTTAATCAATTTCATTAACATACAAAGTCAATACAGATTTATGTGTCATAATATTTCACAACACCGCAAACACTTCGGGCTGCCATTGCTTAAAACTCGCCCGTCGTGGCAGGTTTTAGAAAATCGCAGACAAGCTCGTTCTACAATGGCAGCATGTCACACCAGAAAGACTGTTACCGACTTGGCGTCGTAAGCTATAGCAGCGATCCTATAGTGGTGACCGTGTAGACCCCATAGTGGGTGTTCCGGAAGCAATATTGAGACAATTAGATCGCGTCGCAGGACATACCACACCGCAACGACTGTCTACGAAGGCGAAGGTGGACCATGACTATGACTGAAAACGTTCAGTCTTGACGACAGCTTCGTCGAGACGGAAATCAATGAAATCGTAGTCGTGAGAGTGGCCACACTGCCCCGATTGTTTCAGATTATCGTCGCGTCTTAAGCAAATGGGGACAGTCCTTGCACTGTGTCGGAGCCTCAAGGGTGAGTCCACTGCATCTCCACTGCATTCAAGCGCAATATTGCAAGCATCCTTTTATAAAATTAGTTCCAGCCCTGGGAACGCGGGGTCTATGTGTTTTTTCACTCTGTCACATTGGAATTCATTACCTTGTTGCAGACAATTAGTTTACGGGCCGCCCGATGTGTTGTGTGCTCACCCTATACCCACTCTACGCAGTCGCCTCCGTCGACACATATCCTGATACGAATACGAGATGGCAGAGTCATTAGACATTGATTAGACCGGCCCACTGACCACCTACGTGGTCCCCGCGCCCCCACTATATCATGCCATGTAAACCCCATAACAGTAAATGGTATACGAAACTGAGACAAACAACAATAACTTCTCCCTTAAAAAGTAAGCAGTTAGTGCTGTTTGTTTTTACATAGCTCAACAGATCAACATTGATTCAATGTAGGGCCACCATACATGGTATGATTTTTGGTGGTATGATCACCTGACTGTTGTGGTTCAAAAAGGTAACGGTTGGGACTTCATTTTGTATAATCTTTTGGACCTATCAGTAGGCCTATTACAACGCTAAAATATTTTTTATAAACCAATTTGAAAATTATTTCAATTTGAAAGCATATAACTGTCTTAGTTACCTCTTTCCGCCTAATATATTTGAATACCTATGTTATGGGTCTACCGACCATTAGAAATATTACAATTCTTTAAGTGCTGGGTACTTTCTTTGGAAAAAAGTTTTAGTGTACCCTTCGGTACGCTGAAGCTACTTTCAACTTAGACCTATCAAGGTCTACTCAAAACTAGAAATAGTCCAGCTACTCGTCTAGTTTCAGGTTACCCCCTGGGGTACGTTAAAACTAGCTTCGGTCAGCGTACCGGGGGTATATGCTTTCGAGAATCCCCTCGGTTAAAATTAGAATAACTTCGGGTTCTATTCCCCTCCAAGTTTCCTATCTATATACGACGAAGGTAGCCAATGTCTAGGCCATTAAGAGCTAGGAACAGGCTATAATCATCCAAGCCAGGAAGAGAGGAAAACATGTACTTTTCTGAAAGCCGGTAATGGCCATCTTCAAGCCTTGTGCTTTGACGTCACAGGGATTGGTGTCTCAATGCTGCAACAAACGTATAAAAAATGTCCAGAGAACCATAAGAACAGTAATATTGACGTTTTGAGCCACAGGATGACTTAAAAATTTTAACATTTTGTAAGCCTGCATGACGAGCTAATGCTGCTAGTTATTATGTAATCAAAGAAGAGACGGTGTTTTTTGCTTTTAGTACTTTTGTATAAGAAACCTGGTGTTGTAGCCATTGTGGAAGCCAGTCAGAATATGGTACAGTCATTTTTCAGCCTAGAAAAAGTAGTGCTGGTAGTCATTTTGTAAGCCAGGCAGAAATGGTGTTGGTTGTGAATATATGCAGACATACATGCTCATAGCCAAGAAGATTTGGGTATGGATATTCATTTTATAATCGACAAACCAATGCTGGTGTAATACATCATTGGGTTGGCGTCTTGTGCTTTCTAAGATAGAGTTGGGTATTTATAATAGTATCTGATGTAATAATTAAAGGTGATCTTGTCATATAAAGCAAGTCTGCATGACGTTCAATGGCTCAGGCTCTAGCAATGCGCCGGATGATGGTTGATGGCTCTCAATGACTCTACCTGGCTGTGGTTGCATTTTCTAACACTAACAAATGAGTCCTTGCTTCATGAAGGCTGGCAGTCCAGCTGTATCAGTGGCTCTCGACCCATAGTGTCTGCTTTTCTTCTGGATTTCCTCTCTGCATTGTGATATTCATCTAACCTCACTTGGTGATGACAAGAGGCGCTCTACAGTTACCTCAGACCAGAAAGAGGAGGTGGTTATAGGTGTCACCAACAGACAGTGGGTGGTCGGTATATACCCAGCAAACACGAGACATTCACCCAATCCTTGATTTAGTATTAGACCAACGTCTTCAACTCTGGTATAGCACTAAACCAGCATTGGGCAAATATCTCCTCTTTTTCTGGGTAGTGCTACGTGGAGAGAGTCCCACAGTCCGCGCTGCCGGCGTCTCTCTACTACCGTAGAGTCTATGAGACATTGAGCCATTGCTGGATCAATGTTGGGCCAGCGTCTACGCCGCTGGCCCAACATTGATCCAACAATGGCTCAGCGTCGCACGTTTGCTGGGGTCGTTCCTCTCGTAAACCGCGGGATGCTAGAAGATTATTTCTGGGGAGACGGGCAGTTACATCCTTCATTTTCTGGGGGTCTGACCTCTCCGGTCTCACCAGTCACCCTACCCGCTGATGCATACCCGATGAGTCGATAGACGGACTTGATCCTCCGGCTAGGATACGGGATCTGGTGCGAGGAGGGGGGTTCATATTTTACGGACGCCCCAGCTACGGCGGGTGCAAAGTAATCCGTTGTAAATGGAGATCCTGGAAAAAACTGAAATTCAGATCCAGCAATACGTTCTCATTGCGAAGAAGATGATAAGTATTGCCCCTGTGTTGGGATAATGTTGTGCCACTGTCTGCGATGCTGGCCCAACCATGATTCAGCAGAAGGGCATTACGCTTACAGAACATGCCCTAAATATCATATAACTGCTGAAAATACGCAGATCTATTACTCTAATTCCAAAATATCTAAAACTAGAATTACGAGTAAAATATAAATCATAACAATGACATCGTGACGTCTGACTGTTTAACTCTGTACCTGGTACTAGGTTCAAATCCCGCAGGGAGGGGAAGAATTTTACCTCTGGTGCACACGTGTTGTCAAAATTGTTCAACAGCATGGGATAATAAAAACCGTAAACAGAACATATGCACATCATGAACACATGAAAGCACCATTAATTATTTCAAAGATAATCAAAAATCAATACAACGTTCGATGGTAAAACAAAATAATTCCACCGAATAAAAATTATCGGTTGGCATAACATGCACAATAAATATTACAATTATCAAACCGTGGCCATTATTATGTTAAAACTGACATCTGAACTTGTTTTTTTATAATGCAAACATGTAATGAAAGTGTATATAAAAAGTTAATGCCACATATGACATGATAAAAAGCGTTATAATATATCCTCATTCTAAAGTCGAAAAATTAGCCATTGAAAACTGACAATATCGTGCAGCCGTGGCATCTAGAAAGTTGAAAAAATGCCCGAAGCTGGGATCTGGAAAGTCCTCTGCGCTGATTTGACGCTGTCCTATGACACCCTCGCTGTCAATCGATATGAGCGCATAATGCTAACGTGGATGAGATCCCCCTCATCAATCACTGGATCTCTAAAAAGTAGTCCTGGTGTCTGTGTTTGGCTGTTGTCACTCCCGCTCACACACCAGCTTGCACCAACTCCTGGTCCAATGTTGGCTGACTCCAGGGCTAACGCCTACAGGTACATTATTCCAACGATGTCAGAGCCAGCCAGCGTTAGAATAATGCGCTGTAGGCCTGCTATTTATGAATACATTACCCTTACAACGCCGAAAAACAATTTATATAGACCATAGAAACTGAGGGTTTTTACATTTAGAAATGAAATGAAATGAAATGAATCGGGCTTTAGGCCACCTTTGTGCACATATAGGCTGAACTGGGCCAGGAGAACCTCCTGAGGGTGGTGAGATGATTGAGATGACACTGTCCTCCAGACACAGGATTCGAAATTCGAACCCTGGCGGTCTGAGGCCGAGCACGCTACCTCTCGGTCACGGAGGCTCCCCGCAATACTGACTTTCACACGTGGATGGGGAAGAAACATTTTTTGTTTCTTTCAAACCGCCGAGACCGGGAACCGAACCCCGAACTCTGGCGTGAAAGGCACCGGTGCTAACCACTACCCTAGGGCCCCCGCCCTTTACATTTAGAAATCAACACAATGTCTTATTTAGCTCTTTCCGCTTCCTTTGAATACCTATGTTATGGGTCTACGGCCATTATATATTTTTTTAATCATTTCAGTGTTGTGACCGTTTTTAGACGTCAGAATCTGACTTCTATAGACGCCAGATTCTGAAGTCTAAAGACGGTCCCCGCGCCGAAAGGATAGCCGGCGCTTTCAACGTTTGCTTCACTTTCAGACGACATATTATGATGAACATAACAATACATGTTCAGGTGTCGTTTGAAAATGGGAACAAGCGGTTTACATTTGCATTTGTTTGCATATTTTTTCCGGATCCATAAAAACTGCTTCGCCAGTACGACTGCGTATGGCAGGAGACCCTTCGCTTGCGATCACTTACATCTTGGACATTATCAATCAAAGCTGTCACAAGTGCACCTGCGACTAAAATATAGGCTATTGGCACCGCATACCGATTCATATCAGTGTTAGTGCACAGGGCTTCCGGAAAATAAATTTCTCTAACCATGCATTAAAGCCTGGGATTACGTGTTTTATCTTATTTTATATTCTGTTTTCACACAAAAATTGATATGTGTTTTATCATGATTATATTTATAGAAACAATTACCACCATTGCCATTTTTATGTTGTTGTAACAGTGCAGAAATTTATAACTGTTCGGTGTCATTTTCGGCAGATCAGTTTAAACTAATAAGATAAAGAAAATGTTTACACTGATATTTGCATTGTAATGTATCCATACGTTTCCTTTAATTAGCTATCCTCGGCAGTTTTCAATTACAACATAATTGCGTCAATAGTTCACCTTTTCGTCATATTAACATAATTAAATCACGCTTATTTATAATAAATTTAATTAAAGCAATTAGTCCTGAGGATAGACACAGCTGAGTGGCTACATAATTGTAGCTGAATCTAATTGCATTTGTGGCTACTTAACCTTTTTAGCGCGAGGATCTGCCGTCTAAAGTCGATCCCCACAATTACAAATATTCAGCTCTTTGAGGGCCGAGAAGAGTTCTTCAGAGCCCTGGCACCCTTCAAGGACAATATTTGTTTCATTCATTTTGATACATACAAATAAAGTGTTTTATTTAGACGTATTTGCAGCGTATTTACAACGGTACAATGAATGACATGAAGTAGGCTGTTCATCCCCTTTAGTCTGTTCGTCACATCTGAAAGACTAAAGTTAATCCGTGCTTTCTGCTTGGTGGACATCATGTCTTTGTTCGTGGGTTTTCACTTTTAAGTTGCCCCCTCGGTCGTTACCCTCAGTGACGGATGCCGTCGTGAGCGAGAAAGCGCGTCGGCGCTTATGAATGAGGGGGAGCATTTAGCTCTTGCGGATCTTCTCACCCCTGCTTTATTTGTACTAATCCCTGCCTCTCATTCACCGCTCCATGCCCTGTAAGCATTCCCATTTATTAACATTCTCCTCCGGAGAATGGAGTGGACAACATGGATAACCAGCCTTCTGGCTTCAGACAGCAGATGTCCATTGCTGGTTGAATGATTGCCGAACGTCGCAGACGTTGGGCAACCATTCAACCAGCAATGGAAGAACATCTACCGAACCCTGATTTGATGTGGACAAGGTACATGTGTCCAGCAAATGCATAACGAGCCATTGATGGGTGAATGGTTGCCCAACGTCTGCGACGTTGGGCAACTATTCAGCCAGCAATGAAACAACCAATGTCCAGCAGAAGTATAGAACGAGCAATTGGTGATCGAGTGGTTTCCCACCGTCTTCGAGCATTCATCCAGCAACGGAACAACATCTCGGGGACCTTGATTTGAGGTGGAGAGGGAAGCTCTGTCCAGAGCAACATTCTTCGCCATTCATGTCTAATTACATTCTGTTGAAATCCCAATATGTGGTACTGGCCCTGGCGATCATTCACGGCGACGACAGGCGATCACACGCTCATTATGGTGGCCGGGCAGCTGATGGCAAGCTGAATAAAGAGCCAGGTCACCACACAGTAACTGTGAAAGGAAAACCTCTACCCAGTGGAACACACGCAATGCTGATTCAGTGCAGATTTGGGTGTTCATAGCACGAAAGTATAATTATGGAGCGAAAGTTTTCACCCAGTAAAGCGACTTAAAAACAACTTTAATTAGCATGTTGAATGTGTCAGACATAATAATGTAGCACTGGAAAGTCCAGGCTGAACGTTGTTTTAATCTGTTGTAACAGATCCCACAATCTGTTAACATATTTGTTTAATTTGACACCAAGCAATTGCAAATCTTAATATATAATGTTTAAA
Organism: Flabesymbios commensalis; assembly: GCA_964017125.1. Lineage (NCBI taxonomy): Eukaryota > Metazoa > Annelida > Polychaeta > Terebellida > Flabelligeridae > Flabesymbios > Flabesymbios commensalis. The sequence goes on along the minus strand of OZ024914.1, from coordinate 38,563,748 downwards.
CACACATTTCGTTCCCAATAACAATGATTTATCTGCCCAGTAAAACCGATTAAAAACGACTATTTTCGTGCTTAGCAGTTAAAAGGTTGATAAAGCATCACACATCGGCTGTGATGTGATGGATTAGCGTTCTTAGGTAAACCACTGTTTATTACAGTTAAATCATCTTGTTTTATTTATCTCCCATATCCCTTTAATGTATTTCAAACATGCTACATTACTCGGATTATTTATTGCCAGAATGTAAATGTATTTGTAATAAAAATATGCGGAGAAAATTTACATCTCCCCATACTAATTTATCAATTATCATCGCTTTTTTTATGTATTTTTTATATTAAAAATCAAAATTGGGCACATAAGGAACAACGTTGTTTCAGTGTCGAAAAAAAGAAAGAGTACAATTAGGCCATATGTGAAGTCAAGTGTATAGTAATTACATTAAATGAAAATTCAAAGTGCCATTCTTAGTGGATTCTAACATTTTCTATTATTTAACGTTTTATTCAAATTCTGTCAAGTGGGGCATAGGAGCGATATGGTCGCAAAAGGTTTAACGTAATGAAATTACGTACTGTACATTATACTTTTTTCATGTACTTCATGCTGCAGGCCACATCTGTGTGAAAATAATTTCATAAATCTATTTGACATGATTATTGGACCAGCAGAATACCAGAGAAAATTGTATTACGTGGCCGTACGGTGCCGCTAATAATGCCAACCCAGCAAACACAAAACATTTGCATAACATTTGTACAATGTCGTACCAACGTCAAAGACGTTGAACCGACGTTGTGCAAATCTTATGCAAATGTTTTGTGTTTGCTGGGAAAGTACCGTGGCCGATTAGATTATGCCTATCATGGTACTGCTAAATAGCCAGAGGCTCAGCCATCTGGGTTCTTTGTGATCATCTAAAGTGAGGTCAACTGCGGGGTCGATGAATAATTACAATCAAACATGTGAGATGGGAAAGACAGTGTCCTCTAGCAGGCAGAGTGCTGTGGGTGCCACTCAAATGAGTTGCAAATACAACTCTTTGACTACTAATGTTTATTTATCTGTACATGAAGGCCTTAATTTAAAATAAGTTAAAATAAGTCCGGCTTCAGAGCATCAAGTAATCTATAGGGAACATGGAGCTGCTTTAACAACTTATAATTTAGAGGCCAGCCGGGCCCCAGAATCCTCCGTCCCGCCCGCGTGATAGCAAGTTTTCAGGGCGTATACTTCCCTTAACTCTCACATTTTGTTTTACAGTAAATGGTATACCTACCTTGCACAGTTTGCCATGAATACTACATAGGCCTATAATTATTAAAGTCAATGAGGGTCGAAAGTCGGCCATCTTGAATTTGATCTGAAATCGCATATTTTGTTTTGCAGTAATGGTCTAGCTATCTGACATGGTTTTTCAGATATTACGCATATCGAAGTCAATAATGACCGCAACATCCGCAAGTCGGCCATTTTAAATTTGCTCAAGTCGATATTTGTTAGGGCATATCCGTCCCTGAAGTCGCTCATTTTGTTTTAAGATAATGGTCTAGCTATCTGGCACGGTTTGACAGATATCAGGCATAGTAAAGTTAAATATAATTATGGCCGATAGTCGGTCATTTTGAATTTGATCGAGTTGAAATTTTCAGGCCATACATGTATCTCTCCCTGAAACCGCATATTTTGTTTAATGATAATGGTTAGCTATCTAGCAGATATCACGCATATTAAAGTTAATTATAGCCGATATTGGGCCATTATTAATTTGATAAAGTTGAAATTTGTCAGGGTATATAATCCTACCTAAAACCGCACAATATTTGGTTTTATAGCAATGGTCTAGGTATCTGGCACGGAGGGTAGGATGGCCGGACATCCGAAGTGACGTTATAACCCCCGCCCGACTTCATTGGGCGGGGGCTAAGAATGGCTTGACTTCGTTGGGCAGGGGTTAGAAATGGCTCGAATTTGCCACGACATTAATTGAAATTGAATCGAATTCCTTTGAACAACCTTTTCTACAGCTTTCAGAAGCCACATGCTCAACACGGTACATCAACTTGGTTTACTCCACAACATTGCGTGCTTGCGATACTGGACAATACGTCAGATGTCCAAAAAAACACGAAACGTTGAACCAACGTTGACTTAATGCTAGACTTCCGTCCTCGACGCTGGCCCAACATTAAATCAACTCTGAATGAACGTGTCGGCTGGTGAGTTGTCTTTAAATGCTAAGTGAAATGGACGTGAACACCATATGTGATAGATTCACTTTGAAAGAAGCATGTCTGACTGTGTGGGGAATAAATAGAGTCTGCGCTGAGTATTCTACAACACGTACACGGCACATTTTTTATATCACCAAACAATTGATCACGCTGTCGCATTAACCCCTTATCCGTTAAAGCGCTGAATTATTTATATAAAAACCATGGAGTCCGAAGGGTTTTTCAATTTGAAATCATCATAAATGTCCTAATTAGCTCTTTCTGATTCATTTCAATACATAAGTTATGGATCTACGGTCATTATAAATAGTTTTACTCTTTACAGTGCGGGGATAGACTTTAGTCGTCATAATCTGACGTCTACAGACGTCAGATTCTGACTACTAAAGTCTACCCCCGCGCTGTAAGGGTTAAACCATGGTAACCTCCGTTTTGTCAATACGATGTATGGCAGCTTGTACGAGAATACGGGACCAGACGTTGTAACGACCGACACTGACTGTCCCGACACACGTCAGGTGCACAACACAAGGTCGTTACAACGTCTCTCTAACGACCAGCGTTCGCCCACGGGGTAATCAAAAACACAATGATCATACAACAGTATAAAGGTTTATTATCTACCCAAGCTAGTAAACAAACTACTAAACGGACGCATGCTATCTCAGTGACTTAGAATAAACTTAATGGAACATATTATATCACAATACGAACCGTATATTGTTAAATAAAAGTAAGAGATTAGCCTATAAAGGTAGGTATGAAAACGCATGTGTTTGCTAAGCTACAATAAATCTGTATATTTATGTTAGTATATAAACTTTTGTTCCTTGCACAACTTTATAAGATATTAATAAAATATTTGAATTTATTTAGCATCGATATTCTATATCTTTTTTTGAAAAAGGTGTCAATTTTGCTGCAATTAGCGTGTTTTTAAAAACCCTTGTCGTTACTTACAACAACAAACTTTTCAATACACCGTGACAGTATTTCCCCTTATTAGTTTCAGTGAAGATGAGCGTGTTGGCCTAAACTTGTTATTACAGCTCAGCGTGCATTGCTAACAGTAACATGCCTAACAAACTGACCAAAAGGTTCTAATGGAGATACAATTAGAAGCACTCAGAGTAAATGAATTTCTTCCACCTTTTAAACATGTTAAAGATAAAATGTGACATCAATCAGCAATATTTGAAACAGTTGACCTCCATTTTGTCAAATCTCAATAATTTTCACTCACTTGAAGTTGTGGATCGCGTCAGCGGGACACAACTTCAAGTGGGTGAAAATTCAGATGAAATAATATTGGCGGTTAAAGGGTTAAAGCATATATTTTTTACATCCCTGAAAGTAGACTTAATGTTCCTACAACCGAGGGTTTTGGACGAAAATGTCCATGAAAGTGGTTTACCAATGCATGACATTTTTCTTTAATTTTTAAACCACATCATCTTCATCATCTTAAAAATCATCTTCATCCACTACAAGTCGAGAATTGCGCCAACAATTCGCGGCTTGTAGTGGATGAAGATGACAATGGTAAATTCAGGCTTGGAAGGGTTATTATAACACGCCTGCATGAACAAAGCTTGTCGCAAACCATTATGCACAACATAGGACGATTGAGTAAAACGGTTTTTTTCATCGCTAACATAATTTGCACACAAATTACATAATCTCCTACTCACAGTTATACCAAATTAACAACCCAGCTCTAAGTTAATCTGCGCCACACCAACTCTAAACTTACTAAGTGCACTCCGTTCTTTAACAGATTTTACCTTTATCACATACTCCTCTACACTATATTCATCTTTCAATTGTCTATATGTTCTTCATTTATTTCCAACGACACCTTTGTCTCCAGTTTCTCTGTCGATCGTATTATGTCTCATTCTCTATACCAAACTCTTAAAAAACAATATATTCACGAGATCGGGCCAGCTTTTTTGTCTTAGACCTGATGACGTGCTCGCACAAATAAAACCATTTCGTTTTAGCCTATCATCTGACATATTGGTTAATCGGTGATACTGCTTAGTCATCTCAGCGCGCTGTTCATATAATCACAGTGGACTGGCGTAGAAATCGCTGCTCAAAGGTGAGCTAAAATTCACATTCTCAGACGTATTAATTACATGTAGGTGTTTATGATAATATAACGTAGGCCTATACAGTAGGCCTATTTCATTAGCTACTGTTGCATGTTAATTTTTTCTCTGTATCTTATTTTTCAAAAGCATTCACCCCCACCCCTTCCATTACAATGACATGGCACTTTAAAATTTGCCAATTTGTGTGATTTCTAACGTGAAACAGAATAGTTCGGTATCACGATGATCGTCAGTCAGCAACGCAGCTGACACATTGTAATTCCCAAAATGTTGCACAATATTGGTCCTGCACTAAAAGTAGAATCAGCGTTGACTGGAATCGAAGCGCAGAGTTGACCTAGACGAGTCGTAGTCTCCGAGGTCGTGGATTGCTGTCTTCGATTTACCCTGAAAAATCAAAACTTTTTTAACATGGCGGTGACTGGGAGCGTTCTCGACCCTAATGTCCGAAAGATGTCCCTAACTTTTTAATGACTGTGCGGAAAATAAGCTGAGCAGTCGATCTCGTAGCTGAAATGTTACTTGTTTTCGACTTGATTATTCGAGGCCAAGTCTTAGATATAACCGTCCAACGAAATGTCCCACGTTCTAGTATGGGGTCAATCTGTGGCTGAAACCTGTTTGAGACACAGGGGCTAGACGAGTGGGAGGTGGCTGAGCACACAAAGCTAGCGAGATAAAACATGATGTTCACGTTCAGCTCACAGCGAATTGAATTTCAATATAATATGATTTATCTTGCTCTCTCACAGCGAATTGAATTTCAATATAATATGATTTATCTTGCTCTCGAAATACGCCCGTTCTGGGATCATTCGGATTGATGTTAAAAAATAAACCCTTACAAGGCTGAAATATTTAGCATAAACCATGTAGACAAAAGGTGCATTTTTTTATTTTATCAATCATAAATGTCTTATTTAACTCTTTAACTAAGAAGTTTTCATTAGCACTCCAGTGAAAATTGCGGCAGTGATCCACACTTTAAGGTGAATGAAATTGAGAGGAACACGACATTTGACGTCAGAATCTGACTTCAAAAGGTGATCCTCGCACTGACAGGATTAACAATTTATAATGGTAATCACATAAAACTAGGTATTTAAATTAAGCGGGAAGTAATAGCTAAGACAGACAATAATTATGTTTTTAAGGTGATTCAATTCAATGTAATCAATTTCATTAACATACAAAGTCAATACAGATTTATGTGTCATAATATTTCACAACACCTCAAACACTTCGGGCTGCCATTGCTTAAAACTCGCCCGTCGTGGCAGGTTTTAGAAAATCGCAGCCAAGCTTGCTCTACAATGGCAGCATGTCACACCAGAAAGACTGTTACCGACTTGGCGTCGTAAGCTATAGCAGCGATCCTATAGTGGTGACCGTGTAGACCCCATAGTGGGTGTTCCGGAAGCAATATTGAGACAATTAGATCGCGTCGCAGGACATACCACACCGCAACGACTGTCTACGACGGCTAAGGCAGGCCATGACTATGACTGAAAATGTTCAGTCTTGACGACAGCTTCGTCGAGACGGAAATCAATGAAATCGTAGTTGTGAGAGTGGCCACACTGCACCGATTGTTTCAGATTATCGTCGCGTCTTAAGCAAATGGGGACAGTCCTTGCAGTGTGTCGGAGCCTCAAGGGTGAGTCCACTGCATCTCCACTGCATTCAAGCCCAATATTGCAAGCATCCTTTTATAAAATTAGTTCCAGCCCTGGGAACGCGGGGTCTATGTGTTTTTTCAGCCTCTCACATCGGAATTCATTACCCTGTTGCAGACAATTAGTTTACGGGCCGCCCGATGTGTTGTGTGCTCACCCTATACCCACTCTACGCAGTCGCCTCCGTCGACACATATCCTGACACGAATCCGAGATGGCAGAGTCATTAGACATTGATTAGACCGGCCCACTGACCACCTACGTGGTCCCCGCGCCCCCACTATATCATGCCATGTAAACCCCATAACAGTAAATGGTATACGAAACTGAGACAAACAACAGTAACTTCTCACTTAAAAAGTAAGCATTTAGTGCTGTTTGTTTTTACATAGCTCAACAGATCAACATTGATTTAATGTAGGGCCACCATACATGGTATGATTTTTGGTGGTATGATCACCTGACTGTTGTGGTTCAAAAAGGTAACGGTTGGGACTTCATTTTTTATAATCTATTGGACCTATCAGTAGGCCTATTACAACGCTGAAATATTTTTTATAAACCAATTTGAAAATTATTTCAATTTGAAAGCATATAACTGTCTTAGTTACCTCTTTCCGCTTAATATATTTGAATACCTATTAGAAATATTACAATTCTTTAAGTGCTGGGTACTTTAATTGGAAAAAAGTTTTAGTGTACCCTTCGGTACGCTGAAGCTACTTTCAACTTAGACCTATCAAGGTCTACTCAAAACTAGAAATAGTCCAGCTACTCGTCTAGTTTCAGGTTACCCCCTGGGGTACGTTAAAACTAGCTTCGGTCAGCGTACCGTGGGTATATGCTTTCGAGAATCCCCTCGGTTAAAATTAAAATAACTTCGGGTTCTATTCCCCTCCAAATTTCCTATCTATATACGACGAAGGTAGCCAATGTCTAAGCCATTAGGAGCTAGGAACAGGCTATAATCATCCAAGCCAGGAAGAGAGGAAAACATGTACTTTTCTGAAAGCCGGTAATGGCCATCTTCAAGTCTTGTGCTTTGACGTCACACACATGGCTTGGTGTCTCAATGCTGCAACAAACGTATAAAAAATGTCCAGTGAACCATAAGAACAGTAATATTGACGTTTTGAGCCACAAATTGACCTAAAAGTCCCAAAGTCTTAAATGTTATAAAATTCATGACTGATGACTATTAGCACCACGGTTCTCTAGTAAGGTCTTGGTACTTATTTTGTAAGATGAGAGGAGTCGGTTTCGGTAGTCATATCGTGAGTTGTTTTTTAGTCATTTTGTAAGTCAGGGAGAGCTCGTGTTGTTGTCACTTTCTAAGCCGGGGCGAGTTGGTGCTGTTAGTCATTTAGTAGTCAGGAAAGAGGTAGGTAATGGTTATATATTTTTTTTATTATTTCAACATTTTGTAAGCCTGCATGACGAGCTAATGCTGCTAGTTATTATGTAATCAAAGAAGAGACGGTGTTTTTTGCTTTTAGTACTTTTGTATAAGAAACCTGGTGTTGTAGCCATTGTGAAAGCCAATCAGAATATGGTACATTTTTTCAGCCTAGAAAAAGTAGTGCTGGTAGTCATTTTGTAAGCCAGGCAGAAATGGTGTTGGTTGTGAATATATGCAGACATACATGCTCATAGCCAAGAAGATTTGGGTATGGATATTCATTTTATAATCGACAAACCAATGCTGGTGTAATACATCATTGGGTTGGCGTCTTGTGCTTTCTAAGATAGAGTTGGGTATTTATAATAGTATCTGATGTAATAATTAAAGGTGATGGCTCAGGCTCTAGCAATGCGCCGGATGATGGTTGATGGCTCTCAATGACTCTACCTGGCTGTGGTTGCATTTTCTAACACTACCAGATGAGTCCTTGCTTCATGAAGGCTGGCAGTCCAGCTGTATCAGTGGCTCTCGACCCATAGTGTCTGCTTTTCTTCTAGATTTCCTCTCTGCATTGTGATATTCATCTAACCTCACTTGGTGATGACAAGAGGCGCTCTACAGTTACCTCAGACCAGAAAGAGGAGGTGGTTATAGGTGGTCACCAACAGGCAGTGGGTGGTCGGTATATACCCAGCAAACACGAGACATTCACCCAATCCTTGATTTAGTATTGGCAAACAGTCTTTGACTCTGGTCTAACACTAAACCAGCAATGGGCGAATATCTCCTGTTTTTCTCGGTAGTGCTACGTTGGGAGAGTCCCACAGTCCGCGCTGCCGGCGTCTCTCTAATACCGTAGCGTCTATGACACATTGAGCGATTGCTGGATCAATGTTGGGCCAGCGTCTACGACGCTGACCCAACATTGATCCAACAATGGCTCAACGTCTCACGCTTGCTGGTGTCGTTCCCCTCGTAAACCGCGGGATGCTAGAAGATTATTTCTGGGGAGACGGGCAGTTACATCCTTCATTTTCTGGGGGTCTGACCTCTCCGGTCTCACCAGTCACCCTACCCGCTGATGCATACCCGATGAGTCGATAGACGGACTTGATCCTCCGGCTAGGATACGGGATTTGGTGCGAGGAGGGGGGTTCATATTTTACGGACGCCCCAGCTACGGCGGGTGCAAACTAATCCGTTGTGATAGGAGATTCTGGAACAAAAACTGAAATTCAGATCCAGCAATACGTGCTCATCACGAAGAAAATGATAATTATTGCCTCTGTGTTGGGATAATGTTGTGTCACCGTCTGCGATGCTGGCCCAACCATGATTCAGCAGAAGGGCATTACGCTTACGGAACATGCCCTAAATATCATATAACTGCTGAAAATACGCAGATCTATTACTCTAATTCCTAAATATCTAAAACTAGAATTACGAGTAAAATATAAATCATAACAATGACATCGTGACGTCTGACTGTTTAACTCTGTACCTGGTGCTAGGTTCAAATCCTGCTGGGAGGGGAAGAATTTTACCTCTGGTGCACACGTGTTGTCAAAATTGTTCAACAGCATGGGATAATAAAAACCGTAAACAGAACATATGCACATCATGAACACATGAAACCACCATTAATTAATTCAAAGCTAATCGAAAATCAATACAACGTTCGATGTTAAAACAAAATAATTCCACTGAATAAAAAATATTGGTTGGCATAACATGCACAATAAATATGACAATTATCAAACCGTGGCGATTATTATGTTAAAACTGACATCTGAACTTGTTTTTTTTTAAATGCAAACATGTAATGAAAGTGTATATAAAAAGTTAATGCCACATATGGCATGATAAAAAGCGTTATAATATATCCTCATTCCAAAGTCGAAAAATTAGCCATTGAAAACTGACAATATCGTGCAGCCGTGGCATCTAGAAAGTTGAAAAAATGCCCGAAGCTGGGATCTGGGAAGCAAACAGGGGTGTCCTCTGCGCTGATTTGACGCTGTCCTATGACACCCTCGCTGTCAATCGATATGAGCGCATAATGCTAACGTGGATGAGACCCCCTCATCAATCACTGGATCTCTAAAAAGAAGTCCTGGTTCCTGTGTTTGGCTGTTGTCACTCCCGCTCACACACCAGCTTGCACCAACTCCTGGTCCAATGTTGGCTGACTCCAGGGCTAACGCCTACAGGTACATTATTCCAACGATGTCAGAGCCAGCCAGCGTTAGAATAATGCGCTGTAGGCCTGCTATTTATGAATACATTACCCTTACAACGCTGAAAAAAAAATTATATAGACCATAGAAACTGAGGGTTTTTACATTTAGAAATGAAATGAAATGAATCGGGCTTTAGGCCACCTTTGTGCACATATAGGCTAAACTGGGCCAGGAGAACCTCCTGAGGGTGGTGAGATTATTGAGATGACACTGTCCTCCAGACACAGGATTCAAAATTCGAACCCTGGCGGTCTGCGGCCGAGAACGCTACCTCTCGGTCACGGAGGCTCCCCGCAATACTGACTTTCACACTTGGATGGGGAAGAAACATTTTTTGTTTCTTTCAAACCGCCGAGACCGGGAACCGAACCCCGAACTCTGGCGTGAAAGGCAGCGGTGCTAACCACTACCCTAGGGCCCCCGCCCTTTACATTTAGAAATCAACACAATGTCTTATTTAGCTCTTTCCGCTTCCTTTGAATACCTATGTTACGGCCATTATATATTTTTTTAATTATTTCAGTGTTGTGACCGTTTTTAGACGTCAGAATCTGACTTCTATAGACGCCAGATTCTGACGTCTAAGGACGGTCCCCGCGCCGAAAGGATAGCCTTTTAACGTTTGCTTCACTTTCAGACGACATATTATGATGAGCATAACAATACATGTTCAGGTGTCGTTTGAACATGGGAACAAGCGGTTTACATTTGCATTTGTTTGAATATTTTTTCCGGATCCATAAAAACTGCTTCGCCAGTACGACTGCGTATGGCAGGAGACCCTTCGCTTACGATCACTTACATCTTGGACATTATCAATCAAAGCTGTCACAAGTGCACCTGCGACTAAAATATAGGCTATTGGCACCGCATACCGATTCATATCAGTGCTAGTGCACAGGGCTTCCGGTAAATAAATTTATCTTACCATGCATTAAAGCCTGGGATTACGTGTTTTATCTTATTTTATATTCTGTTTTCACACAAAAATTGATATGTGTTTTATCATGATTATATTTATAGAAACAATTACCACCATTGCCATTTTTATGTTGTTGTAACAGTGCAGAAATTTAAAACTGTTCGGTGTCATTATCGGCAGATCAGTTTAAACTAATAAGATAAAGAAAATGTTTACACTGATATTTGCATTGTAATGTATCCATACGTTTCCTTTAATTAGCTATCCTCGGCAGTTTTCAATTACAACATAATTGCGTCAATAGTTCACCTTTTCGTCATATTAACATAATTAAATCACGCTTATTTATAATAAATTTAATTAAAGCAATTAGTCCTGAGGATAGACACAGCTGAGTGGCTACATAATTGTAGCTGAATCTAATTGCATTTGTGGCTACTTAACCTTTTTAGCGCGAGGATCTGCCGTCTAAAGTCGATCCCCACAATTACAAATATTCAGCGCTTTGAGGGCTGAGAAGAGTTCTTCAGAGCCCCGGCACCTTTCAAGGACAATATTTGTTTCATTCATTTTGATACATACAAATAAAGTGTTTTATTTAGACGTATTTGCGGCGTATTTACAACGGTACAATGAATGACATGAAGTAGGCTGTTCATCCCGTTTAGTCTGTTCGTCACATCTGAGAGACTAAAGTTAATCCGTGCTTTCTGCTTGGTGGACATCATGTCTTTGTTCGTGGGTTTTCACTTTTAAGTCGCCCCCTCGGTCGTTACCCTCAGTGACGGATGCCGGCGTGAGCGAGAAAGCGCGGTTGGCGCTTATGAATGAGGGGGAGCATTTAGCTCTTGCGGATCTTCTCTCCCCTGCTTTATTTGTACTAATCCCTGCCCCTCATTCACCTCTCCATGCCCTGTAAGCATTCCCATTTATTAACATTCTCCTCCGGAGAATGGAGTGGACAACATGGATAACCAGCCTTCTGGCTACAGACAGCAGATGTCCATTGCTGGTTGAATGATTGCCGAAAGTCGCAGACGTTGGGCAACCATTCAACCAGCAATGGAAGAACATCTACCGAACCCTGATTTGATGTGGACAAGGTACATGTGTCCAGCAAATGCATAACGAGCCATTGATGGGTGAATGGTTGCCCAACGTCTGCGACGTTGGGCAACTATTCAGCCAGCAATGAAACAACATCTACAGAACCCTGATTTACTGCGGACAAGGTACCAATGTCCAGCAGAAGTATAGAACGAGCAATTGGTGATCGAGTGGTTTCCCAACGTCTTCGAGCATTCATCCAGCAATGGAACAACATCTCGGGGACCTTGATTTGAGGTGGACAGGTCTGCTCTGTCCAGAGCAACATTCCTCGCCATTCAAGTCTAATTACATTCTGTTGTATCCCAATATGTGGTACTGACCCTGGCGATCATTCACGGCGACGACAGGCGATCACACGCTCATTATGGTGGCCGGACAGCTGATGGCAAGCTGAATAAAGAGCCAGGTCACCACACAGTAACTGTGAAAGGAAAACCTCTACCCAGTGGAACACACGCAATGCTGATTTAGTGCAGATTTGGGTGTTCATAGCACGAAAGTATAATTATAGAGCGAAAGTTTTCACCCAGTAAAGCGACTTAAAAACAACTTTAATTAGCATGTTAAATGTGTCAGACATAATATGTAGCACTGGAAAGTCCAGGCTGAAGGTTGTTTTAATCTGCTGTAACAGATCCCACAATATGTTAACATATTTGTTCAATTTGACACCAAGCAATTGCAAATCTTAATATATAATGTTTAAACACACATTTCGTTCCAAATAACAATGATTTATCTGCCTGGTAAAACCGATTAAAAACGACTATTTTCGTGCTTAGCAGTTGAAAGGTTGATAAAGCATCACACATCGGCTGTGATGTGATGGATTGGCGTTCTTAGGTAAACCACTGTTTATTACAGTTAAATCATCTTGTTTTATTTATCTCCCATATCCCCTAATGTATTTCAAACATGCTACATTACTCGGATTATTTATTGCCAGAATGTAATTGTATTTGTAATAAAAATATGCGGAGAAAATTTACATCTCCCCATACTAGTTTATCAATTATCATCGCTTTTTTTATGTATTTTTTATATTATAAATCAAAATTGGGCACATAAGGAACAACGTTGTTTCAGTGCCGAAAAAAAGAAAGAGTACAATTAGGCCATACGTGAAGTCAAGAGTATAGTAATTACATTAAATGAAGAGTCAAAGCGCCATTCTTAGTGGATTCTAACATTTTCTATTATTTAACGTTTTATTCAAATTCTGTCATGTGGGGCATAGGAGCGATATGGTCGCAAAAGGTTTAACGTAATGAAATTACGTACTGTAGATTATACTTTTTTCATGTACTTCATGCTGCAGGCCACAACATCTGTGTGAAAATAATTTCATAAATCTATTTGACATGATTATTGGACCAGCAGAATACCAGAGAAAATTGTATTACGTGGCCGTACGGTGCCGCTAATAATGCCAACCCAGCAAACACAAAACATTTGCATAACATTTGTACAATGTCGGACCAACGTCGAAGACGTTGAGCCGACGTTGTGCAAATGTTATGCAAATGTTTTGTGTTTGCTGGGAAAGTACTGTGGCCGATTAGATTATGCCTATCATGGTACTGCTAAATAGCCAGAGGCTCAGCCATCTGGGTTCTTTGTGATCATCTAAAGTGAGGTCAACTGCGGGGTCGATGCATAATTACAATCAAACATGTGAGATGGGAAAACAGCGTCGTCTAGCAGGCAAAGTGTTTTAAGTGCCACTCAAATGAGTTGCAAATACAACTCTTTGACTACTAATGTTTATTTATCTGTACATGAAGGCCTTAATTTAAAATAAGTTAAAATAAGTCCGGCTTCAGAGCATCAAGTAATCTATAGGGAACTTGAAGCTGCTTTAACTACTTATAATTTAGAGGCCAGCCGGGCCCCAGAATCCTCCGTCCCGCCCGCGTGATAGCAAGTTTTCAGGGCGTATACTTCCCTTAACTCTCACATTTTGTTTTACAGTAAATGGTCTACCTACCTTGCACAGTTTGCCATGAATACTACATAGGCCTATAATTATTAAAGTCAATGAGGGTCGAAAGTCGGCCATCTTGAATTTGATCTGAAATCGCATATTTTGTTTTGCAGTAATGGTCTAGCTATCTGACATGGTTTTTCAGATATTACGCATATCGAAGTCAATAATGACCGTAACAACCGCAAGTCGGCCATTTTAAATTTGATCAAGTCGATATTTGTTAGGGCATATCCTCCCTGAAGTCGCTCATTTTGTTTTAAGATAATGGTCTAGCTATCTGGCACGGTTTGACAGATATCAGGCATAATAAGTTATATATAATTATCGGTCATTTTGAATTTGATCGAGTTGAAATTTTCAGGCCATACATGTATCTCTCCCTGAAACCGCATATTTTGTTTATTGATAATGGTTCAGCTGACACGTTGTAACTCCCAAATGTTGCACAATATTGGTCCTGCACTAAAAGTAGAATCAGCGTTGACTGGAATCGAAGCGCAGAGTTGACCTAGACGAGTCGTAGCCTCCGAGGTCGTGGATTGCTGTCTTTGTTTTACCCTGAAAACTTTTTTAACATGGGGGTGACTGAGAGCGTTCTCGACCCTAAGGTCCGAAAAATGTCCCTAACTTTTTAATGACTGTGCGGAAAATGAGCTGAGCATTCGATCTCGTAGCTGAAATGTTACTTGTTTGAAAAAAACTATTTTTGACCTGATTATTCGAGGCTAAGTCTTAGATATGACCGTTCAACGAAATGTCCCACGTTCTAGTATGGGGTCAATCTGTGACTGAAGACTGTTTCAGCCACAGGGGCTAGACGAGTGGGAGGTGGCTGAGCACACAAAGCTAGCGAGATAAAACATGATGCTCACGTTCAGCTCACAGCGAATTGAATTTCAATATAATATGATTTATCTTGCCTCTCACAGCGAATTGAATTTCAATATAATATGATTTATCCTGCTCTCGAAATACGCCCGTTCTGGGATCATTCGGATTGATGCTAAAAAATTACCCTTACAACGCTGAAATATTTAACATAAACCATGTAGACAAAAGGTGCATTTTTTTTATTTTATCAATCATAAATTAAACTCTTTAACTAAGAAGTTTTCATTGGCACTCCAGTGAAAATTGCGGCAGTGATCCACACTTCAAGATGAATGAAATTGAGAGGAACACGACATTTGACGTCAGAATCTGACTTCAAAAGGTGATCCTCGCACTGACACGATTAACAATTTATAATGGTAATCACATAAAACTAGGTATTTAAATTAAGCGGGAAGTAATAGCTGAGACGGACATAAATGATGTTTTTAAAGTGATTCAATTCAATTTAATCAATTTCATTAATATACAAAAGTCAATACAGATTTATTTATCATAATATTTTACAACACCGCAAGCACTTCGGGCTGCCATTGCCTAAAACTCGCCCTTCGTGGCAGGTTTTAGAAAATCGCAGACCAGCTTGTTCTACGACGGCAGCATGTCACACCAGAAAGACTGTTACCGACTTGGCATTGTAAGCTATAGCAGAGATCCTAGTGGTGACTGTGTAGACCCCATAGTGGGTGTTCCGGAAGCAATATTGAGACAATTAGATCGCGTCGCAGGACATACCACACCGCAACGACTGTCTACGACGGCTAAGGCGGGCCACGACTATGACTGAAAATGTTCGGTTTTGACGACAGCTTCCGTCGAGACGGAAATCGACGAAATCGTAGTCGTGAGAGTGGCCACACTGCACCGATTGTTTCAGATTATTGTCGCCTCTTAAGCAATCGGGGACAGTCCTTGCAGTGTGCAGTGTGTGGTTGAGTCCACTGCATCTCCACTGCATTCAAGCGCAATATTGCAGGCATCCTTTTATACAATTAGTTCCAGCCGTGGTGGCGCGAGGTCTATGTGTTTTTCGCCCTGTCACATTGGAATTCATTACCATGTTCCAGACAATTAGTTTACGGGCCGCCCGATGTGTTGTGTGCTCGCCCTGTACCCACTCTACCCAGTCGCCTCTGTCGACACATATCCTGACACGAATCCGAGATGGCAGAGTCATTAGACATTGATTAGACCGGCCCACTGACCACCTACGTGATCCCCGCGCCCCCACTATATCATGCCATGTGAACCCCATAACAGCAAATGGTATACGAAACTGAAGTAGGCTACAAAGACAAACAACAGTAACTGCTTACTTAAAAAGTAAGCAGTTTGCCTTTACATTGCTCAACAGATCAACATTGATTCAATGTTGGGCCATGTTGGGCCACCATACATGGTATGATTTTTAGTGGTATGATCACCTGACTCTTGTGGTTCAAAAAGGTAACGGCTGGGACTTTTTTTATAATTCATTTGATAATCATTTTTTATAATCTTATGGACCTATCAGTAGGCCTATTACATTCAACCCTTGCAACGCTGGAATGTTTTTGTATGAACAATTTTGAAATTATTATAATTCAAAATCATATAAATGTCTTAGTTACCACTTTCCGCTTAATATATTTGAATACCTATGTTATGGGTCTACGACCATTAGAAATATTATATTTATATGAATTTAGTGCTGGGTACTATAATTGGAAAAAAGTTTCAGTGTACCGTTCGGTACGCTAAAACTATTTTCAACTTAGACCTATTAAGGTCTACTTAAAACTAGAAATAGTCCAGCTACTCTGCTCCAGCCTAACATTGAACCAGCAATGGCTGAACGTATCACGTTTGCTGGTGTCGTTCCCCTCGGGTAAACCTCGGGATGCTAGAAGATTATTTCTGGGGAGACGGGCAGTTACATACTTCATTTTCTGGGTGTCTGACCTCTCCGGTCTCACCAGTCACCCTACCCGCTGATGCATACCCGATGAGTCGATAGACGGACTTGATCCTCCGGCTAGGATACGGGATTTGGTGCGAGGAGGGGGGTGCATATTTTACGGACGCCCCAGCTACGGCGGGTGCAAAGTAATCTGTTGTAAATGGAGATCCTGGAAAAAACTGAAATTCAGATCTAGCAATACGTGCTCATTGCGAAGAAGATGATAATTATTGCCCCTGTGTTGGGATAATGTTGTGCCACCGTCTGCGATGCTGGCCCAACCATGATTCAGCAGAAGGGCATTACGCTTACGGAACATGCCCTAAATATCATATAACTGCTGAAAATACGCAGATCTGTTACTCTAATTACAAAATATCTAAAACTAGAATTACGAGTAAAATATAAATCATAACAATGACTTCGTCACGTCTGACTGTTTAACTCTGTACCTGGTACTAGGTTCAAATCCTGCAGGGAGGGGAAGAATTTCACCTCTGGTGCACACGTATTGTCAAAATTGTTCAACAGCATGGGATAATAAAAACCGTAAACAGAACATATGCACATCATGAACACATGAAACCACCATTAATTAATTCAAAGCTAATCGAAAATCAATACAACGTTCCATGGTAAAACAAAATAATTCCACTGAATAAAAATTATCGGTTGGCATAACATGCACAATAAATATGACAACTATCAAACGGTGGGGATTATTATGTTAAAACTGACATCTGAACTTGTTTTTTAATAATGCAAACATGTAATGAAAGTGTATATAAAAGGTTAATGCCACATATGACATGATAAAAAGCGTTATAATATATCCTCATTCTAAAGTCGAATAATTAGCCATTGAAAACTGACAATATCGTGCGGCCATGGCATCTAGTGAGTTGAAAAAAAGCCCGAAGCTGGGATCTGGGAAGCAAACAGGGGTGTCATCTGCGCTGATTTGACGCTGTCCTATGACACCCTCGCTGTCAATCGATGAGCGCATAATGCTAACGTGGATGAGACCCCCTCATCAATCACTGGATCTCTAAAAAGAAGGCCTGGTTCCTGTGTTTGGCTGTTGTCAGTCCCTCTCACACACCAGCGTGCATTAACTCCTGGTCCAATGTTGGCTGACTCCAGGGCTAACGCCTACAGGTACATTATTCCAACGATGTCAGAGCCAGCCAGTGTTAGAATAATGCGCTGCATGCCTGCTATTTTTGAATACATTACCCTTACAACGCTGACAATTTTTTTATATAGACCATAGAAACTGAGGGTTTTTACAATTAGAAATCAACACAAAGTCTTAGTTAGCTCTTTTCGCTTCCTTTAATTACCTATGTTATGGGTCTACGCCCATTATATATTTTTTTTAATATTTCAGTGTTGTGACCGTTTTTAGACGTCAGAATCTGACTTCTATAGACGTCAGATTCTGACGTCTAAAGACGGTCCCCGCGCCGAAAGGATAGCCGGCGCTTTCAACGTTTGCTTCATTTCAGACGACATATTATGATGAACATAACAATACATGTTCAGGTGTCGTGTGAACATGGGAACAAGCGGTTTATATTTGCATTTGTTTGAATATTTTGCATATGGCAGGAGACCCTTCGCTTACGATCACTTACATCTTGAACATTATCAATCAAAGCTGTCACAAGTGCACCTGCGACTAAAATATAGGCTATTGGCACCGCATACCGATTCATTGCAGTGTTAGTGCACAGGGTTCTCGGAAGATAAAGTTCTCTAACCATGCATTAAAGCCTGGGATAACGTGTTTTATCTTATTTTATATTTTGTTTTCACACAAAAATTAAGATGTGTTTAATCATGATTATATTTATAGAAACAATTAACACCATTGCCATTTTTATGTTGTTGTAACAGTGCAGACATTTACATCTGTTCGTTGTCATTATCAGCAGATCAGTTTAAATTAATAAGATAAGGAAAATGTTTACACTGATATTTGCATTGTAATGTACTATCCTCGGCAGTTTTCAATTACAACATAATTGAGTCAATAGCTCACCTTTTCGTCATAATAACATAATTAAATCACGCTTATTTATAATAGATTTAATTGAAGCAATTAGTCCGAGGATGGACACAGCTGAGTGGCTACATAATTGTAGCTGAATCTAATTGCATTTGTGGCTACTTAACCTTTTTAGCGCGAGGATCTGCCGTCTAAAGTCGATCCCCACAATTACAAATATTCAGCGCTATGAGGGCTGAGAAGAGTTCTTCAGAGCCCCGGCACCCTGCAAGGACAATATTTGCTTCATTCATTTTGATACATACAAATAAAGTGTGTTTATTTAGACGTATTGCCACGTATTTACAACGGTATACAGTGGATGCTATGAAGTAGGCCGTTCATCCCCTTTATTCTGTTCGTCACATCTGAGAGACTAAAGTTAATCCGTGCTTTCTGCTTGATGGACATCGTGTCTTTGTTCTTTGTTTGGTTTTCACTTTCAAGTCGCCCCCTCAGTGACGGATGCCGGCGAGAGCGAGAAAGCGCGGCCGGCGCTTATGAATGAGGGAGCGCATTCAGCTCTTGCGGATCTTCTCTCCCCTGCTTTATTTGTACTAATCCTTGCCTTTCATTCACCGCTCCATGCCCTGTAAGCATTCCTATTTAAATTATTAACATTCTCCCCCGGAGAATGGAGTGGACGACATGGATAACCAGACTTCTGGCTCCAGCCAGCGGTTGTCCATTGCTGGTTGAATGGTTGCCCAACGTCGCAGACGTTGGGCAACCATTCAACCAGCAATGGAAGAACATCTACAGAACCCTGATTTAATGTGGACAATGTACATGTGTCCAGCAAATGCATAACGAGCCATTGATGCGACGTTGGGCAACTATTCAACCAGCAATGAAACAACATCTACAGAACCCTGATTTGCTGTGGACAAGGTACCAATGTCCAGCAGAAGTATAGAACGAGCAATTGGTGATCGAGTGGTTTCCCAACGTCTTCGAGCATTCATCCAGCATCGGAACAACATCTCGGGGACCTTGATTTGAGGTGGAGAAAGAAAGAAGCTCTGTCCAGAGCAACATTCCTCGCCATTCAAGTCTAATTACATTCTGTTGTATCCCAATATGTTGTACTGGCCCTGGTGATCATCCACGGCGACGACAGGCGATCACACGCTCATTATGGTGGCCCGACAGCTGATGGCAAGCTGAATAAAGAGCCAGGTCACCACAAAGTAGCTGTGAAAGGAAAACCTCTACCCAGTGGAACACACGCAATACTAATACTGTTTATTACAGTTAAATCATCTTGTTTTATTTATCTCCCATATACCCTTAATGTATTTTAAACATGCTACATTACTCGGATTATTTATTGCCAGAATGTAATTGTATTCGTAATAAAAATATGCGGAGAAAATTTACATCCCCCCATACTAAGTTATCAATTATCATCGCTTTTTTTATGTATTTTTTATATTATAAATCAAAATTGGGCACATAAGGAACAACGTTGTTTTAGTGCCGAAAAAAAGGAAGAGTACAATTAGGCCATACGTGAAGTCAAGTGTATAGTAATTACATTAAATTAAAATTCAAAGCGCCATTCCTACTGGATTCTAACATTTTCTATTATTTAACGTTTTATTCAAATTCTGTCATGTGGGGCATAGGAGCGACATGGTCGCAAAAGGTTTAACATAATGAAATTACGTACTGTAGATTAGACTTTTTTCATGTACTTCATGCTGCAGGCCACAACATCTGTGTGACAATAATTTCATAAATCTATTTGACATGATTATTGGACCAGTAGAATACCAGAGAAAATCGTATTACGTGGCCGTACGGTGCCGCTAATCATGCCAACCCAGCAAACACAAAACATTTGCATAACATTTGTACAATGTTGGACCAACGTCGAAGACGTTGGTCAGACGCTGTGCAAATGTTATGAAAATGTTTTGTGTTTGATGGTTTGTACCGTGGCGGATTAGATTATGCCTATCATGGTACTGCTAAATAGCCAGAGGCTCAGCCATCTGGGTTCTTTGTGATCATCTAAAGTGAGGTCAACTGCGGGGTCGATGCATAATTACAATCAAACATGTGAGATGGGAAAACAGTGTCCTCTAGCAGGCAAAGTGTTGTAAGTGCCACTCAAATGAGTCGAAAATACAACTCTTTGACTACTAATGTTTATTTATCTGTACATTAAAGCGTTAATTTAAAATAAGTTAAAATAAATCCGGCTTCAGAGCATCAAGTAATCTATAGGGAGCATGAAGCTGCTTTAACTACTTATAATTTAGACGCCAGCCGGGCCCCATAATCCCCCGTCCCGCCCGCGTGATAGCAAGTTTTCAGGGCGTATACTTCTCTTCACTCTCACATTTTGTTTTACAGTAAATGGTCTACCTACCTTGCACAGTTTGCCATGAATATTACATAGGCCTATATTATTAAAGTCAATGAGGGTCGAAAGTCGGCCATCCTGAATTTGATCTGAAATCGCATATTTTGTTTTGCAGTAATGGTCTAGCTATCAGACACGGTTTTTCAGATATTACGCATATCGAAGTCAATAATGACCGCAACGTCCGCAAGTCGGCCATTTTGAATTTGATTAAGTCGATATTTGTTAGGGCATATCCGTCCCTGAAGTCGCTCATTTTGTTTTAAGATAACGGTCTAGCTATCTGGCACGGTTTGCCAGATATCAGGCATAGTAAATTTAATTATGGCCGATAGTCGGCCATTTTGAATTTGATCGAGTTTAAATTTTCAGGGCATACATGTATCTCTCCCTGAAACCGGATATTTTGTTTAATGATAATGTTTTAGCTATCTGGCAGATATCACGCATATTAAAGTAAATTATAGCCGATATTGGGCCATTTTTAATTTGATAAAGTTGAAATTTGTCAGGGTATATATCCCTGCCTGAAACCGCATAATATTCGGTTTTATAGTAATGGTCTAGGTCTCTGGTCTCTGGCATTTTCGAGATATCAGGCATATTAAAGTTAAGGACATTTGAAAATTGAAAAAAAAATCGGATATTTTGGCGGATGGATGTAGGTTAAAAAGTAGGTCAAAGGTCACAACCTCCAAAATGCACATCTACACCCCCTCTAAGGGATATGCATGTGCAATCTGAAGAAAATCACCCATGGTTTTTT
Source organism: Flabesymbios commensalis (assembly GCA_964017125.1). NCBI lineage: Eukaryota > Metazoa > Annelida > Polychaeta > Terebellida > Flabelligeridae > Flabesymbios > Flabesymbios commensalis. Next base: position 38,542,043 of record OZ024914.1, on the reverse strand, counting down.
TTAGATTTGCTCAGGAAACAAAAATGCGGACAGACGCACGGACGGAGGGTCGGATGGCCGGACATCCGAAGCGACGTTATAACCGCCGCCCGACTTCGTTGGGCGGGGGATAAGAATGGTTTGACGTTGTTGGGCGGGGGATAAGAATGGTTTGACTTCGCTGGGCGGGGGCTAAGAATGGTTTGACTTCGTTGGGCGGGGGATAAGAATGGCTCGACTTTGCATTGACAGTTATTGAAATTGAATCAAATTCTTTTAAACAACCTTTTTTACAGCTTTCAGAAGCCAAATGCTCAACACGGTACATCAACATGGTTTACTCCACAACATTGCGTGCTTGCTATACTGGACAAAACACAGATGTCAAAGAAAACACAAAACGTTGAATCAACGTTGTCTTAATGCTAGACTTCCGTCCTCGACGCTGGCCCAACATTAAATCAACTCTGAATGAACGTGTCGGCTGGTGAGTTGTCTTTAAATGCTAAGTGAAATGGACGTGAACACCTTATGTGATAGATTCACTTTGAAAGAAGCATGTCTGACTGTGTGGGGAATATCAGTCTGCGCTGAGTATTCTACACCACGTACAAGGCACATTTTTTATATCACCAAACAATTGATCACGTTGTCGCATTAACCCCTTATCCCTTAAAGCGCTGAATTATTTATATAAAAACCATGGAGTCCGAAGGGTTTTTTGAATTTGAAATCATCATAAATGTCTTAATTAGCTCTTTCTGATTCATTTCAATACCTAAGTTATGGATCTACGGCCATTATAAATAGTTTTATTCTTTACAGTGCGGGGATAGACTTAAGACGTCAGAATCTGACGTCTACAGACGTCAGATTCTGACGACTAAAGTCTACCCCCGCGCTGTAAGGGTTAAACCATGGTAACCGCCGGCCACGAGTACATTCGTTTTTACATATTTCCATTGGCACATTAAGCAGGTAAATACAAGCATGTTAAAGACAAAACGTGACATGAATCAGACAAATTTAAAAATCTTTAATCTCCGTTTTGTCAAATCTGAATATTTTTCACTCACTTGAAGTTGTGAATCGCGTGTGCGAGACACGACTTTGAATACAGTGAGTGAAAATTCAAATTAAATCAAAAACTCTATATTTGAACTTATGCAACGTTTCATATTTTATTGCTCATCTTTAATTTGAATTATTATTTCAATTACCATAGTAAGAAGCTTATTTTCTACTTCACAGTACCTGGTGTCCTTTGTCAGTGAATTTAGTCTACTGCAGTGCAGTTGTTTGATATAAACAAAGCTAAATAATTATTGTACAAGTGTAGGCCCCTATACAGTGTTGTGGCAGAGCTGGGCCTTTCCAGCCTGAGTTTTTTCTATGAAATTTCAACCAATATGATAACTTAATACAAATATCCTGATATCTTTTAAACTGGTGTTCCAATACACATGACATTTTCTACACACATGCATTGGCAACACTTGAAATGTCAATATAAATGCTTGTCATCACGTCACCCTCTGACCATGGAGACCAAAGGTTTTTTATTTTATCAATCATAAAATTTATGTCTTAAATTTCATTAACATACAAAGGTCAATACAGAATAAAATGTCACATTATAAAAAACATCATCAAAATATTTCACTACACCGCAAAGACACTGGGCTGTCATTGCTTAAAACTCGACCGTCGTTGCAGGTTTTAGAAAATCGCAGACAAGCTGGTTCTACATGTACCACGGCAGCATGTCACACCAGAAGGACTGTTACCGACCTGGCGTCGTAAGCTATAGCAGCGATCCTAGTGATAACCGTGTAGATCCCATAGTGGGGGTTCCGGAAGCAATATTGATACAATTACATCGCGTCGCAGGACATACCACACCACAACGTCCATCTACGACGGCTAAGACGGGCCACGAGTACGACTGAAAATGTTCAGTCTTGACGACAGCTTCCGACTCGACGGAAATCGACGAGGTCGTCTCGTCTTAAGCAATCCGGGACAGTTCGGTGTGTGGGAGCCTTAAGGGTTGAGTCCACTGCATTCAAGCGTAATATTGCAGGCACAGTTTTATAAAAATCACTTCCAGCCCTGGTGGCGTGAGGTCTATGTCTTTTTCACCCTGTCACGTTGGAATTCATCACCCTGTTCCAGACAATTAGTTTACGGGCCCTTCGTATTGCTATGTCATCGCCACTCATACCCTCTCTACCCACTCGCCTCCGTCGACACATACCCTGACATGAATCCGCAGTCATTAGACATTGATTAGACTGGCCCACTGACCACCTACGTGGTCCCCGTGCCCCCACGACCATGCCTTGTGAACTCCATATTAGCAAATGGTTTATACAGAACTGCAGTACAAAGACAAACAGCAGTAACTGCTTACTTGAAAAGAAAAACAGTAACTGCTTACTTGAAAAGAAAACAGTTACTGCCTTATGTTTTTGCATGGCTCACCAGACCAGCATTGATTTAATGTTGGGCCACCATATATACGTGGAATGATCATTGGTGGTATGCTCACCTGACTCTACAAAAAGGTAAAGGTTGGGACGTTATCATTTTTATAAAATGAATCGGGCGTTAGGCCACTTTTGTGCACATACAGGCTAAGTTGGGACAGGAGAACCTCCTGAGGATGGTGAGATGAGTGAGATGACACTTGCCTCTAGACACAAAATTCGAAATTCAAACCATGGAGGTCTGAGGCTGAACACGCTACTTGTCGGTCATGGAGACTCCCCACAATACTGAGATTTACGAGTGGATAGGGAAGAATTTTGTTTCTTTCAAATCGCCGAGACCGGGAAACGAACCCCGAACTCTAGCGTGAAAGGCAGCGGTGCTAATCAATACCCTAAGGCCCCGGCCCTATCAGTAGGCCTATTATATTTAAAGTAGCCTTGGTTATCAAGATCTGTAGTGTAATACTGACACCATATTATAGTATTACTCGATAATATCGAAATATAACATGAACCCCAAGTGTCAACATCAATTAATAAAACAGTAAAATATATACATTACATTTTAACACACAGAAAATACAGGTGCAGCCGTTCACCATCTTTAAGCGTAGCCTACCTTAAGCATACCTTAAACATAATCCAGTTGCTCCTCTAGTTTAAGATTACCCCCGGTGGTACGCTAAAATTACTTTCGACCAGCGTATCGGGGGTATAGGCTGACGCTTCAGCGTATCCCCCCGATATGTTAAAATAAAATAAGCTCGGGTTTGATCCCACTCCAAATCCCCCATCTAAATACGAAGGAGGTAGCCATTGTCTAAGCCATTAAGAGCTAGGAATAGGCATAATCATCCACGCCAGGAAGAAAGGAAAACATGTCATTTTCTGAAAGCCGGTAATGACCATCTTCAAGCCTTGTGCTTTGACGTCAGACACAGGGCTTAGTGTCTCAATGCTGCAACAAACGTATAAATAAATGTCCAGCCAACTAACAACAGTAATATTAAAGTTTTGATCCCCAGGATGACCTGAAAGTCACAAAGTTGTAAATGTCATAAATTCACCGTTGCTGATTATTATCACCACGGTTCTCTAGTTGGTGTTGGTAGTCATTTTATAAGCCGCGAGGAACCAGTTTGGGTAGTCATTTCGTGAGCCAGGAAGAGTTAATACTGGTGTTACCTTGCATGTCAGAAAGCGTTATTCTTAGTCATTTTATAAGTCAGGACGTGTTGGTGTTGGTGTCACTTTCTAAGCCTGGACGAGTTGGTGCTGTTAGTCATTAAATTTTAGTAATCACGGAGATGTAGGTGATGGCAGTCATTTTCTACATCTTGTATTTTAACATTTTGTAAGCCTGCAGGCCGAGAAATGCAGCTATCTATTGTGTAAAATAGGAGGAGACAGTGTTGGTAGTCAATTTGTAAAAATTAGCTTTTAGTAATACAATGTAGTTCCTTTGTAAGCCATTATCTAAGCTGGTAGGTTGTGCACATATGCAATCGTACTTGCTCGTATTCAAAACAATTTGGCTACGGATATTCGTCAAGGTAGAGATAAATAAGCCAGGTATCTCAGAAGGCTTCAAACCAGTGCTAGTGTAATACATCATTGGGTTGGCGTCTTGTGCTTTCTAAGATCGAGTTGGGTATAAGTAGTATCTGATGTAAAGATTAAATGTGATCTTAATAAATAGAGCCAGCATGCATGACGTTCAATGGCTCAGGCTCTAGCAATGCGCCGGATGGTGGTTGATGGCTCTCAATGACTTTACCTGGCTGTGGTTGTATTTTCTAACACTACAAGATGAGTCCTTGCTTCATGAAGGCCTGTAGTCCAACAGCCTTAGTGGATCTCAACCCCCCAGTCTCTGCTTTTCTCCTAGATTTCTTCCCTGCATTGTGATATTCATCTTGGTGATGACAAGAGACGCTCCACAGTTACCTCAGACCAGAAAGAGGAGGTGGTTATAGGTGGTCACCAACAGGCAGTGGGTGGTCGTATATACCCAGCAAACACAAGACATTCACCCAATCTTTGATTAAGTATTGGCAAACAGTCTTTGACTCTGGTCTAACACTAGACCAGCATTGGGCGAATATCTCCTGTTTTTCTCGGTAGTGCTACGTGGGGGAGTCCCACAGTCGGCGCTGCCGGCGTCTCTCTAATACCGTAGCGTCAATAAGACATTGAGCCATTTTTGTAGCAATGTTGGGCCAGCGTTTACGACGGTGGCCCAACATTGATCCAACAATGGCTCAAAGTCTCACGTTTGCTGAGATCGTTTCCCTCGTAAACCGCGGGATGCTAGAAGATTATTTCTGGGGAGACGGGCAGTTACATCCTTCATTTTCTGGGGGTCTGACCTCTCCGTTCTCACCAGTCACCCTACCCGCTGATGCATACCCGATGAGTCGATAGACGGACTTGATCCTCCGGCTAGGATACGGGATCTGGTGCGAGGAGGGGGGTTCATATTTTACGGACGCCCCAGCTACGGCGGGTGCAAAGTAATCCGTTGTGACTGGAGATTCTGGAAAAAAACTGAAATTCAGATCAAGCAATACGTGCTCATCGCGAAGAAGATGATAATTATTGCCCCTGTGTTGGGATGATGTTGTGCCACCGTCTGCAATGCTGGCCTAACCAGAATTCAGCAGAAGGGCATAGCGTCTACTGAACATGCCTTTAATATCCTATAACTGCAAAAAATATGCAGACTACTCTAATTCCAAAATATCTAAAACTAGAATTACGAGTAAAATATAAATCATAACAATGACTTCGTGACGTCTGACTGTTTAACTCTGAACCTGGTACTAGGTTCAAATCCTGCAGGGAGGGGAAGAATTTCACCTCTGGTGCACACGTGTTGTCAAAATTGTTCAACAGCATGGGATAATAAAAACCGTAAACAGAACATATGCACATCATGAACACATGAAACCACCATTAATGGGCGGGGGCCCTAGGGTAGTGGTCAGCACCGCTGCCTTTCACGCCAGAGTCGGGGTTCGGTTCCCGGTCTCGGCGGTTTGAAAGAAACAAAATTGTTTCTTCCCCATCCACGTGTGAAAGTTAGTATTGTGGGGAGCCTCCGTGACCGAGAGGTAGCGTGCTCGGCCTCAGACCGCCAGGGCTCGGATTTCGAATCCTGTGTCTGGAGGACAGTGTCATCTCAATCATCTCACCATCCTCAGGAGGTTCTCCTGGCCCAGTTTAGCCTATATGTGCACAAAGGTGGCCTAAAGCCCGATTCATTTCATTTTTTTACCACCATTAATTAATTCAAAGCTAATCAAAAATCAATACAACGTTCGATGTTAAAACAAAATAATTCCACTGGATAAAAATATCGGTTGGCATAACATGCACAATAAATATGACAATTATCAAACCGTGGCGATTATTATGTTAAAACTGACATCTGAACTTGTTTTTTTATAATGCAAACATGTAATGAAAGTGCATATAAAAGGTTAATGCCACATATGACATGATAAAAAGCGTTATAATATATCCTCATTCTAAAGTCGAATAATTAGCCATTGAAAACTGACAATATCGTGCAGCCGTGGCATCTAGAGAGTTGAAAAAATGCCCGAAGCTGGGATCTGGGATGCAAACAGGGGTGTCCTCTGCGCTGATTTGACGCTGTCCTATGACACCCTCGCTGTCAATCGATATGAGCGCATAATGCTAACGTGGATGAGACCCCCTCATCAATCACTGGATCTCTAAAAAGAAGTCCTGGTTCCTGTGTTTGGCTGTTGTCATTCCCTCTCACACTCCAGCGTGCACTAACTACTGGTCTAATGTTGGCTGACTCCAGGGCTAACGCCTGCAGGTACATTATTCCAACGATGTCAGAGCCAGCCAGCGTTAGAATAATGCGCTGTAGACCTGCTATTTATGAATACATTACCCTTACAACGCTGACAATTTTTTTTATATAGACTATAGAAACTGAGGGTTTTTACAATTAGAAATCAACACAAAGTCTTTGTTAACTCTTTTCGCTTCCTTTGAATACCTATGTTATGGGTCTACGGCCATTATATATATTTTTAATATTTCAGTGTTGTGACCGTTTTTAGACGTCAGAATCTGACATCTATAGACGTCAGATTCTGACGTCTAAGGACGGTCCCCGCGCCGAAAGGATAGCCGGCGCTTTCAACGTTTGCTTCACTTTCAGACGACATATTATGATGAACATAACAATACATGTTCAGGTGCCGTTTGAACAAGGGAACAAGCGGTTTACATTTGCATTTGTTTGCATATTTTTTCCTGATCCATAAAAACTGCTTCGCCAGTACGACTGCGTATGGCAGGAGACCCTTCGCTTACGATCACTTACATCTTGGACATTATCAATCAAAGCTGTCACAAGTGCACCTGTGACTAAAATATAGGCTATTGGTACCGCATACCGATTCATATCAGTGTTAGTGCACAGGGCTTCCGGAAAATAAATTTCTCTAACCATGCATTAAAGCCTGGGATTACGTGTTTTATCTTATTTTATATTTTGTTTTCACACAAAAAGTGAGATGTGTGTTATCATGATTATATTTATAGAAACAATTAACACCATTGCCATTTTTATGTTGTTGTAACAGTGCAGACATTTACAACTGTTCGGTGTCATTATCAGCAGATCAGTTTAAATTAATAAGATAAAGAAAATGTTTACACTGATATTTGCATTGTAATGTATCCATACGTTTCCTTTAATTAACTATTACAACATAATTGAGTCAATAGTTCACCTTTTCGTCATATTAACATAATTAAATCACGCTTATTTATAACAGATTTAATTGAAGCAATTAGTCCGAGGATGGACACAGCTGAGTGGCTACATAATTGTAGCTGAATCTAATTGCATTTGTGGCTACTTAACCTTTTTAGCGCGAGGATCTGCCGTCTAAAGTCGATCCCCACAATTACAAATATTCAGCGCTTTGAGGGCTGAGAAGAGTTCTTTAGAGCCCCGGCACCCTTCAAGGACAATATTTGCTTCATTCATTTTGATACATACAAATAAAGTATTTTATTTAGACGTATTTGCAACGTATTTACAACGATACAGTGAATGACATGAAGTAGGCTGTTCATCCCCTTTAGTCTGTTCGTCACATCTGAGAGACTAAAGGTAATCCGTGCTTTCTGCTTGGTGGACATCGTGTCTTTGTTCGTGGGTTTTCACTTTTAAGTCGCCCCCTCGGTCGTTACCCTCAGTGACGGATGCCGGCGTGAGCGAGAAAGCGCGGTCGGCGCTTATGAATGAGGGAGCGCATTCAGCTCTTGCGGATCTTCTCTCCCCTGCTTTATTTGTACTAATCCCTGCCTCTCATTCACCGCTCCATGCCCTGTAAGCATTCCCATTTATTAACATTCTCCTCCGGAGAATGGAGTGGACAACATGGATAACCAGCCTTCTGGCTTCAGCCAGCAGATGTCCATTGCTGGTTGAATGATTGCTGAACGTCGCAGACGTTGGGCAACCATTCAACCAGCAATGGAAGAACATCTACATAGCCCTGATTTGATGTGGACAAGGTACATGTGTCCAGCAAATGCATAACGAGCCATTGATGGGTGAATGGTTGCCCAACGTCTGCGACGTTGGGCAACTATTCAACCAGCAATGAAAAAACATCTACAGAACCCTGATTTGCTGTGGACAAGGTACCAATGTCCAGCAGAAGTATAGAACGAGCAATTGGTGATCGAGTGGTTTCCCAACGTCCTCGAGCATTCATCCAGCAACGAAACAAAATCTCGGGGACCTTGATTTGTGGTGGACAGGTCTGCTCTGTCCAGAGCAACATTCCTCGCCATTCAAGTCTAATTACATTCTGTTGTATCCCAATATGTGGTACTGGCCCTGGCGATCATTCACGGCGACGACAGGCGATCACACGCTCATTATGGTGGCCGGACAGCTGATGGCAAGCTGAATAAAGAGCCAGGTCACCACACAGTAACTGTGAAAGGAAAACCTCTACCCAGTGGAACACACGCAATGCTGATTCAGTGCAGATTTGGGTGTTCATAGCACGAAAGTATAATTATAGAGCGAAAGTTTTCACCCAGTAAAGCGACTTAAAAACAACTTTAATTAGCATGTTAAATGTGTCAGGCATAATAATGTAGCACTGGAAAGTCCAGGCTGAAGGTTGTTTTAATCTGTTGTAACAGATCCCACAATCTGTTAACATATTTGTTTAATTTGACACCAAGCAATTGCAAATCTTAATATATAATGTTCAAACACACATTTCGTTCCCAATAACAATGATTTATCTGCCTAGTAAAACCGATTAAAAACGACTATTTTCGTGCTTAGCAGTCAAAAGGTTGATAAAGCATCACACATCGGCTGTGATGTGATGGATTGGCGTTCTTAGGTAAACCACTGTTTATTACAGTTAAATCATCTTGTTTTATTTATCTCCCATATACCCTTAATGTATTTCAAACATGCTACATTACTCGGGTTATTTATTGCCAGAATGTAATTGTATTTGTAATAAAAATATGCGGAGAAAATTTACATCTCCCCATACTAATTTATCAATTATCATCGCTATTTTATGTATTTTTTATATTATAAATCAAAATTGGGCACATAAGGAACAACGTTGTTTCAGTGCCGAAAAAAAGAAAGAGTACAATTAGGCCATACGTGAAGTCAAGTGTATAGTAATTACATTAAATAAAAATTCAAAGCGCCATTCTTACTGGATTCTAACATTTTCTATTATTTAACGTTTTATTCAAATTCTGTCATGTGGGGCATAGGAGCGACATGGTATATATCTCTACCTGAAACCGCACACTATTTGGTTTTATAGTGATGTTCTAGGTATCTGGCATGGTTTGCCAGATATGAGGCATATTCAAGTTAAGGACATTTGAAAATAGAAAAAAATCGGATATTTTGGCGGATGGATGTAGGTCAAAAAGTAGGTCAAAGGTCACAACCTCCAAAATGCACTCCCCCCCCCTCTAAGGGATATGTATGTGCAATCTGAAGAAAATCTCCTATGTTTTTTTGAGATGTGCTCCGGAAACGAAAATGCGGACAGACGCACGGACGGAGGGTCGGATGGCCGGACATCCAAAGTGACGTTTTAACCCCCGCCCGACTTCATTGGGCGGGGGCTAAGAATGGTTTGACTTCGTAGGGCGGGGGATAAGAATGGCTTGACTTCGTTGGGCGGGGGTTATGAATGGCTCGACTTTGCATCGACATTTATTGAAATTGAATCGAATTCCTTTGAAAAACATTTTTACAGCTTTCAGCAGTCACATGCTCAACACGGTACATCAACATGGTTTACTCCACAACATTGCATGCTTGCGATACTGGACAATACGTCAGATGACCAAAAAAAACACGAAACGTTGAACCAACGTTGACTTAATGCTGGAATTCCGTCTTCGACGCTGGTCCGAAATTAAATCAACGCTGAGCGAACGTGTCCAGGCTGGTGAGTTGTCTTTAAATGCTAAGTGAAATGGACGTGAACACCATATGTGATAGATTCACTTTGGAAGAAGCATGTCTGACTGTGTGGGGAATAAATAGAGTCTGCGCTGAGTATTCTACAACACGTACAAGGCACACTTTTTATATCACCAAACAATTGATCACGTTGTCGCATTAACCCCTTATCCCTTAAAGCGCTGAATTATTTATGTAAAAACCATAGAGTCCAAAGGGTTTTTTTTCAATTTGAAATCATCATAAATGTCTTAACTGGCTCTTTCTGATTCATTTAAATATTTAAGTTATGGGTCTACGGCCATTATAAATAGTTTTACTCTTCACAGTGCGGGTATAGACTTTAGACGACGTCAGATTCTGACGACTAAGTCTATCCCCGCGCTGTAAGGGTTAAACCATGGTAACCGCCGGCCACGAGTACACTCGTTATTACATATTCCTATTGGCACATCAAGCAGGTAAATACAAGCATGTTAAAGACAAAATGTGACATGAATCAGACTAATTTAAAAACCTTTGATCTCCGTTTTGTCAAATCTGAATATTTTTCACTCACTTGAAGTTGTGAATCGCGTGTGCGAGACACGACTTTGCATACAGTGAGTGAAAATTCAAATTAAATCAAAAACTCTATATTTGAACTTATGCAACGTTTCATATTTTATTGTTCATCTTTAATTTGAATTATTATTTTAATTACCATAGTAAGAAGCTTATTTTCTACTTCACAGTACCTGGTGTCCTTTGTCAGTGAATTTAGTACACTGCAGTGCAGTTGTTTGATATAAACAAAGCTAAATAATTATTGTACAAGTGTAGGCCCCTATACAGTGTTGTGGCAGAGCTGGGCCTTTCCAGCCTGAGTTTTTTCTATGAAATTTCAACCAATATGATAACTTAATACAAATATCCTGATATCTTTTAAACTGGTGTTCCAATACACATGACATTTTCTACACACATGCATTGGCAACACTTGAAAGGTCAATATAAATGCTTGTCATCACGTCACCCTCTGCCCATGGAGACCAAAGGTTTTTTATTTTATCAATCATAAAATTTATGTCCTAAATTTCATTAACATACAAAAGTCAATACAGAATAAAATGTCACATTATAAAAAACATTATCGAAATATTTCACTACACCGCAAAGACACTGGGCTGTCATTGCTTAAAACTCGACCGTCGTTGCAGGTTTTAGAAAATCGCAGACAAGCTGGTTCTACATGTACCACGGCAGCATGTCACACCAGAAAGACTGTTACCGACCTGGCGTCGTAAGCTATAGCAGCGATCCTAGTGGTGACCGTGTAGACCCCATAGTGGGGGTTCCGGAAGCAATATTGATACAATTACATCGCGTCGCAGGACATGCCACACCGCAACGTCCGTCTACGACGGCTAAGACGGGCCACGAGTACGACTGGAAATGTTCAGTCTTGACGACAGCTTCCGACTCGACAGAAATCGACGAGGTCGTCTCGTCTTAAGCAATCCGGGACAGTTCGGTGTGTGGGAGCCTTAAGGGTTGAGTCCACTGCATTTAAGCGTAATGTTGCAGGCACAGTTTTATAAAAATTAGTTCCAGCCCTGGTGGCGTGAGGTCTATGTCTTTTTCACCCTGTCACGTTGGAATTCATTACCCTGTTCCAGACAATTAGTTTACGGGCCCTTCGTATGGCTATGTCATCGCCACTCTATACCCTTTCTACCCACTCGCCTCCGTCGACACATACCCTGACACGAATCCGAGATGGCAGAGTCATTAGACATTGATCAGACTGGCCCACTGACCACCTACGAGGTCCCCGTGCCCCCACTACCATGCCTTGTGAACTCCATAACAGCAAATGGTTTATACAGAACTGCAGTACAAAGACAAACAGCAGTAACTGCTTACTTGAAAAGAAAACAGTTACTGCTTTATGTCTTTGCATGGCTCACCAGACCAGCATTGATTTAATGTTGGGCCACCATATATACGTGGAATGATCATTGGTGGTATGCTCACCTGACTCTACAGAAAGGTAAAGGTTGGGACGTTATCATTTTTATAAAATGAATCGGGCGTTAGGCCACTTTTGTGCACATACAGGCTAAGTTGGGCCAGGAGAACCTCCTGAGGATGGTGAGATGAGTGAGATGACACTTGCCTCCAGACACAAGATTCGAAATTCAAACCATGGAGGTCTGAGGCTGAACACGCTACTTGTCGGTCATGGAGGCTCCCCACAATACTGAGTTTTACGAGTGGATAGGGAAGAAACAATTTTGTTTCTTTCAAATCGCCGAGACCGGGAAACGAACCCCGAACTCTAGCGTGAAAGGCAGCGGTGCTAACCAATACCCTAAGGCCCCGGCCCTATCAGTAGGCCTATTATATTTAAAGTAGCCTTGGTTATCAAGATCTGTAATGTAATACTGACACCATATTATAGTATTACTCGATAATATCGAAATATAACATGAACCCCAAGTGTCAACATCAATTAATAAAACAGTAAAATATATACATTACATTTTAACACACAGCAAATACAGGTGCAGCCGTTCACCATCTTTAAGCGTAGCCTACCTTAAGCATACCTTAAACATAATCCAGTTGCTCCTCTAGTTTCAGATTACCCCCGGTGGTACGCTAAAGTTACTTTCGACCAGCGTATCGGGGGTATAGGTAGCTAAGATTTCAGTCCTCGGTCTGTACCGCTTGCCAGTGTACAGTCACGATGGGGCTAGGGTATAGGCTGACGCTTCAGCGTATCCCCCCGATATGTTAAAATAAAATGAGCTGATTATTATCACCACGGTTCTCTAGTTGGTGTTGGTAGTCATTTTATAAGCCGCGAGGAACCAGTTTGGGTAGTCCTTTCGTGAGCCAGGAAAAGTTGATACTGGTGTTACCTTGCATGTCAGAAAGAGTTATTCTTAGTAATTTTATGAGTCAGGACGTGTTGGTGTTGGTGTCACTTTCTAAGCATGGACGAGTTGGTGCTGTTAGTCAATAAATTTTAGTAGTCACGAAGATGTAGGTGATGGCAGTCATTTTCTATATTTTGTATTTTAACATTTTGTAAGCCTGCAGGACGAGAAATGCAGCTATCTATTGTGTAAAATAGGAGGAGATAGTGTTGGTAGTCAATTTGTAAAAAATAGCTTTTAGTAATACAATGTAGTACTTTTGCAAGCCATTATCTAAGCTGGTAGGTTGTGCACATATGCAATCGTACTTGCTCGTATCCAAAACAATTTGGGTACGGATATTCGTTTTATAATATATGAAGAAGCTGAAATATGTGGTCAATCTGTTAAGATTAAAAGACGACACATCTTTCAACATGTTCAAGGTGGTGATAAATAAGCCAGGTATCTCAGAAGGCTTCAAACCAAAGCTAGTGTAATACATCATTGGGTTGGCGTCTTGTGCTTTCTAAGATCGAGTTGGGTATAAGTAGTATCTGATGTAAGAAATAAAGGTGATCTTATCATATAAAGCAAGCATGTATGACGTTCAATGGCTCAGGCTCTGTCAATGCGCCGGATGGTGGTTGATGGCTCTCAATGACTTTACCTGGCTGTGGTTGTATTTTCTAACACTACAAGATGAGTCCTTGCTTCATGAAGGCCTGTAGTCCAACAGCCTCAGTGGATCTCAACCCCCCAGTCTCTGCTTTTCTCCTAGATTTCTTCCCTGCATTGTGATATTCATCTAACTTCACTTGGTGATGACAAGAGACGCTCCACAGTTACCTCAGACCAGAAGGAGGAGGTGGTTATAGGTGGTCACCAACAGGCAGTGGGTGGTCGGTATATACCCAGCAAACACAAGACATTCATCCAATCTTTGATTAAGTATTGGCAAACAGTCTTTGACTCTGGTCTAACACTAGACCAGCATTGGGCGAATATCTCCTGTTTTTCTCGGTAGTGCTACGTGGGGGGAGTCCCACAGTCGGCGCTGCCGGCGTCTCTCTAATACCGTAGCGTCAATAAGACATTGAGCCATTGCTGTAGCAATGTTGGGCCAGCGTTTACAACGGTGGCCCAGCATTGATCCAACATTGGCTCAAAGTCTCACGTTTGCTGAGATCGTTTCCCTCGTAAACCGCGGGATGCTAGAAGATTATTTCTGGGGAGACGGGCAGTTACATCCTTCATTTTCTGGGGGTCTGACCTCTCCGGTCTCACCAGTCACCCTACCCGCTGATGCATACCCGATGAGTAGATAGACGGACTTGATCCTCCGGCTAGGATACGGGATTTGGTGCGAGGAGGGGGGGTTCATATTTTACGGACGCCCCAGCTACGGCGGGTGCAAAGTAATCCGCTGTGACTGGAGATTCGGGAAAAAAACTGAAATTCAGATCAAGCAATACCTGCTCATCGCGAAGAAGATGATAATTATTTCCCCTGTGTTGGGATGATGTTGTGCCACCGTCTGCAATGCTGGCCCAACCAGAATTCAGCAGAAGGGCATAGCGTCTACTGAACATGCCTTTAATATCCTATAACTGCAAAAAATATGCAGACTACTCTCATTCCAAAATATCTAAAACTAGAATTACGAGTAAAATATAAATCATAACAATGACATCGTACGTCTGACTGTTTAACTCTGAACCTGGTACTAGGTTCAAATCCTGCAGGGAGGGGAAGAATTTTACCTCTGGTGCACACGTGTTGTCAAAATTGTTCAACAGTATGGGATAATAAAAACCGTAAACAGAACATTATGCACATCATGAACACATGAAACCACCATTAATTATTTCAAAGCTAATCGAAAATCAATACAACGTTCGATGGTAAAACAAAAAAATTTCACTGAATAAAAATTATCGGTTGGCATAACATGCACAATAAATATGACAATTATCAAACGGTGGGGATTATTATGTTAAAACTGACATCTGAACTTGTTTTTTAATAATGCAAACATGTAATGAAAGTGTACATAAAAGGTTAATGCCACATATGCCATGATAAAAAGCTTTATAATATATCCCCATTCTAAAGTCGAATAATTAGCCATTGAAAACTGACAATATCGTGCGGCCGTGGCATCTACAGAGTTGAAAAAAATGCCTGAAGCTGGGATCTGGGAAGCAAACAGGGGTGTCCTCTGCGCTGATTTGACGCTGTCCTATGACACCCTCGCTGTCAATCGATATGATCGCATAATGCTAACGTGGATGAGACCCGCTCATCAATCACTGGATCTCTAAAAAGAAGGCCTGGTTCCTGTGTTTGGCTGTTGTCAGTCCCTCTCACACACTAGCGTGCACTAACTCCTGGTCCAATGTTGGCTGACTCCAGGGCTAACGCCTACAGGTACATTATTCCAACGATGTCAGAGCCAGCCAGTGTTAGAATAATGCGCTGTAGGCCTGCTATTTATGAATACATTACCCTTACAACGCTGACAATTGTTTTATATAGACCATAGAAACTGAGGGTTTTTACAATTAGAAATCGACACAAAGTCTTAGTTAGCTTTTTTCACTTGCTTTCAATACTTATGTTATGGGTCTACGGCCATTATCTATTTTTTTTAATATTTCAGTGTTGTGACCGTTTTTAGATGTCAGAATCTGACTTCTATAGACGTCAGATTCTGACGTCTAAAGACGGTCCCCGCGCCGAAAGGATAGCTGGCGCTTTCAACGTTTGCTTCATTTCAGACGACATATTAGGATGAACATAACAATACATGTTCAGGTGCCGTTTGAACATGGGAACAAGCGGTTTACATTTGCATTTGTTTGAATATTTTGCATATGGCAGGAGACCCTTCGCTTACGATCACTTACATCTTGGACATTATCAATCAAAGCTGTCACAAGTGCACCTGCGACTAAAATATAGGCTATTGGCACCGCATACCGATTCATAGCACTGTTAGTGCACAGGGTTTCCGGAAGATAAAGTTCTCTAACCTTGCATTAAAGCCTGGGATTACGTGTTTTATCTTATTTTATATTTTGTTTTCACACAAAAATTGAGATGTGTTTTATCATGATTATATTTATAGAAACAATTAACACCATTGCCATTTTTATGTTGTTGTAACGTGCAGACATTTACAACTGTTCGGTGTCATTATCAGCAGATCAGTTTAAATTAATAAGATAAAGAAAATGTTTACACTGATATTTGCATTGTAATGTATCCATACGTTTTCTTTAATTAACTATCCTCAGCAGTTTTCAATTACAACATAATTGAGTCAATAGCTCACCTTTTCGTCATATTAACATAATTAAATCACGCTTATTTATAATAGATTTAATTGAAGCAATTAGTCCGATGATATACACAGCTGAGTGGCTACATAATTGTAGCTCAATCTAATTGCATTAGTGGCTACTTAACCTTTTTAGCGCGAGGATCTGCCATCTAAAGTCGATCCCCACAATTACAAATATTCAGCGCTTTGAGGGCTAAGAAGAGTTCTTCAGAGCCCCGGCACCCTGCAAGGACAATATATGCTTCATTCATTTGATACATACAAATAAAGTGTGTTTATTTAGACGTTTTTGCTACATATTTACAACGGTATACAGTGGATGCCATGAAGTAGGCCGTTCATCCCCTTTATTCTGTTCGTCACATCTGAGAGACTAAAGTTAATCCGTGTTTTCTGCTTGGTGGACATCGTGTCTTTGTTCGAGGGTTTTCACTTTTAAGTCGCCCCCTCGGTCGTTACCCTCAGTGACGGATGCCGTCAAGAGCGAGAAAGCGCGGCCGGCGCTTATGAATGAGGGAGCGCATTCAGCTCTTGCGGATCTTCTCTCCCCTGCTTTATTTGTACTAATCCTTGCCTTTCATTCACCGCTCCATGCCCTGTAAGCATTCCTATTTATTAACATTCTCCCCCGGAGAATGGAGTGGACGACATGGATAACCAGACTTCTGGCTCCAGCCAGCGGTTGTCCATTGCTGGTTGAATGGTTGCCCAACGTCGCAGACGTTGGGCAACCATTCAACCAGCAATGGAAGAACATCTACAGAACCCTGATTTGATGTGGACAAGGTACATGTGTCCAGCAAATGCATAACGAGCCATTGATGGGTGAATGGTTGCCCAACGTCTGCGACGTTGGGCAACTATTCAACCAGCAATGAAACAACATCTACAGAGCCCTGATTTGCTGTGGACAAGGTACCAATGTCCAGCAGAAGTATGGAACGAGCAATTGGTGATCGAGTGGTTTCCCAGCGTCTTCGAGCATTCATCCAGCAACGGAACAACATCTCGGGGACCTTGATTTGAGGTGGACAGGTCTGCTCTGTCCAGAGCAGTATTCCTCGCCATTCAAGTCTAATTACATTCTGTTGTATCCCAATATGTGGTACTGGCCCTGGCGATCATTCACGACGACGACAGGCGATCACACGCTCATTATTGACGCCGGACAGCTGATGGCAAGCTGAATAAAGAGCCAGGTCACCACACAGTAACTGTGAAAGGAGAACCTCTACCCAGTGGAACACACGCAATGCTGATTCAGGGCAGCTTTGGGTGTTCATACCACGAAAGTATAATTATAGAGCGAAAGTTTTCACCCAGTAAAGCGATTTAAAAACAACTTTAATTAGCATGTTAAATGTGTCAGACATAATAATGTAGCACTGGAAAGTCCAGGCTGAAGGTTGTTTTAATCTGTTGTAACAGATCCCACAATCTGTTAACATATTTGTTCAATTTGACACCAAGCAATTGCAAATCTTAATATATAATGTTTAAACACACATTTCGTTCCCAATAACAATGATTTATCTGCCTAGTAAAACCGATTAAAAACAACTATTTTCGTGCTTAGCAGTTAAAAGGTTGATAAAGCATCACACATCGGCTGTGATGTGATGGATTGGCGTTCTTAGGTAAACCACTGTTTATCACAGTTAAATCATCTTGTTTTATTTATCTCCCTTATCCCCTTAATGTATTGCAAACATGCTACATTACTCGGATTATTTATTGCCAGAATGTAATTGTATTTGTAATAAAAATATGCGGAGAAAATTTACATCTCCCCATACTAATTTATCAATTATCATTGCTGTTTTTATGTATTTTTTATATTCTAAAGAAAAATTGGGCACATAAGGAACAACGTTGTTTCAGTGCCGAAAAGAAGAAAGAGTACAATTAGGCCATACGTGAAGTCAAGTGTATAGTAATTACATTAAATGAAAATTCGAGGCGCCATTCTTACTGGATTCTAACATTTTCTATTATTTAACGTTTTATTCAAATTCTGTCATGTGGGGCATAGGAGCGACATGGTCGCAAAAGGTTTAACGTAATGAAATTACGTACTGTAGATTATACTTTTTTCATGTACTTCATGCTGCAGGCCACAACATCTGTGTGACAATAATTTCATAAATCTATTTGACATGATTATTGGACCAGCAGAATACCAGAGAAAATTATATTACGTGGCCGTACGGTGCCGCTAATCATGCCAACCCAGCAAACACAAAACATTTGCAGAACATTTGTACAATGTCGGACCAGCGTCGAAGACGTTGAGCCGACGTTGTGCAAATGTTATGCAAATGTTTTGTGTTTGCTGGGAAAGTACCGTGGCCGATTAGATTAAGCCTATCATGGTACTGCTAAATAGCCAGAGGCTCAGCCATCTGGGTTCTTTGTGATCATCTAAAGTGAGGTCAACTGCGGGGTCGATGAATAATTACAATCAAACATGTGAGATGGGGAAAACAGTGTCATCCAGCAGGCAGAGTGTTGTGGGTGCCACTCAAATGAGTTGCAAATACAACTCTTTGACTACTAATGTTTATTTATCTGTACATGAAGGCCTTAATTTAAAATAAGTTAAAATAAGTCCGGCTTCAGAGCATTAAGTAATCTATAGGGAACTCGAAGCTGCTTTAACTACTTATAATTTAGAGGCCAGCCGGCCCCCAGAATCCTCCGTCCCGCCCGCGTGATAGCAAGTTTTTGGGCGTATACTTCCCTTAACTCTCACATTTTGTTTTACAGTGAATGGTCTACCTACCTTGCACAGTTCGCCATGAATATTACATAGGCCTATAATTATTAAAGTCAATGAGGGTCGAAAGTCGGCCATCTTGAATTTGATCTGAAATTGCATATTTTGTTTTGCAGTAATGGTCTAGCTATCTGACACGGTTTTTCAGATATTACGCATATAGAAGTCAATAATGACCGAAACGTCCGCAAGTCGGCCATTTTGAATTTGATCAAGTCGATATTTGTTAGGGCATATCCGTCCCTGAAGTCGCTCATTTTGTTTTAAGATAATGGTCTAGCTATCTGGCATGGTTTGACAGATATCAGGCATAGTAAAGTTATATATAATTATGGCCGATAGTCGATCATTTTGAATTTGATCGAGTTGAAATTTTCAGGCCATACATGTATCCTCCATAGAACCGCATATTTTGTTTAATGATAATGGTTTAGTTATCTGGCAGATATCACGCATATTAAAGTTAATTATAGCCGATATTGGGCCATTTTTAATTTGATAAAGTTGAAATTTGTCAAGGTATATAATCCTACCTAAAACCGCACAATATTTGGTTTTATAGCAATGGTCTAGGTATCTGGCATGGTTTGCCAGATATCCGGCATATTAAAGTTAAGGACATTTAAAAATTGAAAAAAATCGGATATTTTGGCGGATGGATGTAGGTCGAAAAAGTAGGTCAAAGGTTAGAGCCTCCAAAATGCACGGACGGAGGGTCGGATGGCCGGACATCCGAAGTGACGTTATAACCCCCGCCCGACTTCATTGGGCGGGGGCTGAGAATGGTTTGACTTCGTTGGGCGGGGGATAAGAAAGGCTTGACTTTATTGGGCGGGGGCTAAGAATGGCTTGACTTCGTTGGGCGGGGGATAAGAATAGCTTGACTTTGATGGGCGGGTAATAAGAATGGCTTGACTTCGTTGAGCGGGGGATAAGAATGGCTTGACTTCGTTGGGGGGGGGGGGTAAGAATGGCTTTACTTCATTGGGCGGGGGATAAGAATGGCTTGACTTCGTTGGGCGGGGGCTAAGAATGGTCTGACTTCGTTGGGCGGGGGATAAGAGTAGCTTGACTTCGATGGGCGGGGGATAATAATGGCTTGACTTCGTTGGGCGGGGGATAAGAATAGCTTGACTTCGATGGGCGGGGAATAAGAATGGCTTGACTTCGTTGGGCGGGGGATAAGAATGGCTTGACTTCGTTGGGGGGGGGGCTAAGAATGGCTTTACTTCATTGGGCGGGGGATAAGAATGGCTTGACTTCGTTGGGCGGGGGCTAAGAATGGTTTAACTTCGTTGGGCGGGGGATAAGAATAGCTTGACTTCGATGGGCGGGGAATAAGAATGGTTTGACTTCGTTGGGCGGGGGATAAGAATGGCTTGACTTCGTTGGGGGGGGAGGGCTAAGAATGGCTTTACTTTACTGGGCGGGGGATAAGAATGGCTTGACTTCGTTGGGCGGGGGCTAAGAATGGTTTGACCTCGTTGGGCGGGGCTAAGAATGGCTTGACTTCATTGGGCGGGGGCTAAGAATGGCTTGACTTCGTTGGGCGGGGGATAAGAATGGCTTGACTTCGTTGGGCGGGGGCTAAGAATGGTTTGACTTCGTTGGGCGGGGGCTAAGAATGGCTTGACTTCATTGGGCGGGGGATAAGAATGGCTTGACATCATTGGGCGGGGGATAAGAATGGCTTGACTTCGTCGGGCGGGGGCTAACAATGGCTTGACTTCGTTGGGCGGCGGATAAGAATGGCTCGACTTTGCATCGACATTAATTGAAATTGAATCGAATTCCTTTGAACACCCTTTTCTACAGCTTTCAGAAGCCACATGCTCAACACGGTACATCAACATGGTTTAATCCACAACATTGCGTGCTTGCAATACTGGACAATACGTCAGATGACAAAAAAACACGAAACGTTGAACCAACGTTGACTTAATGCTGAACTTCCGTTTTCGACGCTGGCCCAACATTAAATCAACTTTGAGTGAACGTATCGAGGCTGGTGAGTTGTCTTTAAATGCTAAGTGAAATGGACGTGAACCCCATATGTAATAGATTCACTTTGAAAGAAGCATGTCTGACTGTGCAGGAAATAAATAGAGTCTGCGCTGAGTATTCTACAGCACGTACAAGGCACATTTTTTATATCACCAAACAATTGATCACGTTTTCGCATTAACCCCTTATCCCTTAAAGCGCTGAATTATTTATATAAAAACCATGAAATCCAAAGGATTTTTTTCAATTTAAAATCATCATAAATGTCCTAATTAGCTCTTTCTGGTTCATTTAAATACCTAAGTTATGAATCTACGGCCATTATAAATAGATTTACTCTTTACAGTGCGGGGATAGACTTTAGACGTCAGAATCTGACGTCTACAGACGTCAGATTCTGACGACTAAAGTCTACCCCCGCGCTGTAAGGGTTAAACCATGGTAACCGCCGGCCACGAGTACATTCGTTTTTACATATTTCTATTGGCACATTAAGCAGGTAAATACAAACATGTTAAAGACAAAACGTGACATCAATCAGCAAGATTTCAAAATCGTTGACCTCCGTTTTGTCAAATCTGAATATTTTTCACTCACTTGAACTTGTGAATCGACTTTGAGTACAGTGAGTGAAAATTCAAAGAAATTAAAAACTATATTTTTGGACATATGCAACGTTTCATATTTTATTGGTAATCTTTAATTTCAATTATTATTTCAATTGCCATAGTAAGAAGCTTATTTTCTACTTCACAGTACCTGGTGTCCTTTGTTAGTGAATTTAGTACACTGCAGTGCAGTTGTTTGATATAAACAAAGCTAAATAATTATTGTACAAGTGTATACAGTGTTGTGGCAGAGCTGGACCACAATCGCGAGCGTCAGCCCCAGAATTAGCGTAAACCTTTTGTTTTTCTATGAAATTTCAACCAAAATGAAAACTTAATACAAATATCCTGATATCTTTTAAACTGGTGTTCCAATACACATGACATTTTCTACGCACATGCATGGGCAACACTTGAAAGGTCAATATAAATGCTTGTCATCACGTCACCCTCTGAAAACGTCCCCTTACTTCATACAAGGAATATACATCTTCCCACACAAGGCTCGCTTCTCCCGAGGTCGTAGACCGAGGCCTTGCTGAATCAGTGTTAAAACCATCTATTGGAGTGGGGACTTTCAAGAAAGATTTTTTCTGTTTGAACCAAGTTTGACCTCTGGCATGAGTGCTGCTTTAATGGAGGGCCACTGTCTACGACGCCGGCCCTGCATTAAGCAGCACATGTCTGGTGGCCGAGAATTTCACAGGAAGTATCACAGACAGCTCCCACCACATCTCACCAGACACGAGACGTTACATGCGGCAGGGTTGGATTAATGTTGAGCCAACGTCGCAGACAGTGGGCCAACATTAAGTTGGCATTTGGTTGAAAAATTAATGAATATTCAATATCTAAATCATCCTCCCTACCCCAATAGGTGGATGATAACACTGATTCAGCAAGGCTCGGTCTGCGACCTCGAGAGCAGCGAGCCTGGCTGTCAGGAAGATGGGAATATAGAAAAGACCTTCTAAATTCCTTGATTTATATAAGAACGATAACTGTTGCTGCTAGCTAAACGTCAACGATCATTAAACCGAGAACCAAGTTAAAACAACACGTTGACTGTGCCCGGCAATACGAGACGTTGGCCCAGTGTTGTTTTAATGTTGGCCAAGCGTCGCAAACACTCGCCGAACATTAAAGCAATATTGGTTCATTGTCTGTTATGTACCAGGACTCGTTGTCCACAGATCCTGGATAGCGTTTCCAGATCACGCATTGTTTTATGACAAATCGATCAGAGGACAGGGGTGTTTAGCCGGGAAATCATCAACCAGAAACCGGTCAACTGCCACACCAAGCATCCCTGTAAACTGAACAACAATTCACAGACCAGTAATACAACCAGTCTAATATATTCTCAATTAACCCTGTCGCTAAGGGCAACGGTTTTCACAACAAAAAATATATCTACATTATCATTATTATGCATCTTGACAGCATGCAAAAGAGTTAGCTGTGGGGTGCGATTATTATGCTAAGATATGTTTTCATACTCATTATTGTAAATAATAAGCTCCATTATGTTTAATATGTCTTAACCCTCTGATCACGACTATTGTCGTTTTTAGTCTGTTTTATTAGTCGACCAAATCACTGTTGTTGGGAGTAGAATGTGTATCTAAACAGCAAGATTTGCCAATGTTTGTGCCCAAATTAAACAGATATGAGTAGTTTTCAGTCACTTGAAGTTGTGGCTCGCGGTAGCGAGACACAACTTCAA
This sequence comes from Flabesymbios commensalis, assembly GCA_964017125.1. Taxonomy (NCBI): domain Eukaryota; kingdom Metazoa; phylum Annelida; class Polychaeta; order Terebellida; family Flabelligeridae; genus Flabesymbios; species Flabesymbios commensalis. Next base: position 38,518,687 of record OZ024914.1, on the reverse strand, counting down.
ATGACTGAAAATTAAAATAAATAAACTTAACAGGATAAGGTTTATTGCTTAAGTGATGAAAGTACCATAATGTAATAACACTAATATTTTTAAATAAAATGCTAACTGTTCCTAAGCAAAATGGTCTTTATCTAAGTTTTTTTGACCAATTATTATAATAAAGTTTGTGTTTGGTTTTGTCTGTCCATATATCCACGTACAGATCACCGTCCGCAACGCTGGCCCAACATTAAACCAACCTCAGGTCAATTCATATTATAATAATTATCATGTCTGTCTGGCTGATATGAATGAAAGAGGAGATTGAGATCTCAAGGAACGTAAATGTACGTTACAGAACATCTAATTTTTAAGGGTAGGAGTATTTTTCATAATTTGAAGCTTAAAAATGTGAAGAGTATATCATGTGCTAATCCAGTACTTAGTTAAGTACTTGGTTAAGCATATACACTTGATTTGAAAAAAATGCACATGGTAATGTACAGGAGGTACTGATATTATAAAACCAGTTGACTTATATTACTAGTATTGCCTAACTCGTCTGAAACATAAATTATGTCACATACTGATTATAATATCAGTAACTGTTGTGCTTAACATGTTTAACATGTGGAGATCTGTATCTCCTAATTTGATGCAGCCAGACGGACCGACAGAAAACGGTAAATAATATTCATGGCATATCACATTTACTGCATACGTAGTGCCAGAATTGATTTCACAGTAGGCTTATCAATATATTTGTGAATCTTGCTGGGGAAACACAGAACATTTCGTCGCCTCGGAGCTAAAGGATCCTATCTGCCACTCTAGCGAGTGTCAGATAGGATCCTTTAGCTCCGAGGCCACTCTAGCGAGTGTCAGATAGGATCCTTTAGCTCCGAGGCGACGATTTATGTCAATACCGCAGTATAGTTCGCACTTTGAGTACTGACACTTTAAGTCGCGGCTCCTGCCTGCGTGTGTGTTTATTCAGCAGAAAAAGTGAAAAGCTATAAGCTAATAGTAGCTATAAGCACATATGAGTGCATTTTTTCACTCACATCAATTGGGGGTTGCTACCGCGATCCACAAATTAAAGTGAGCGAAAAAGCATTGATCATTTCTTCAGAGATTAAAGTGTTGATAAATACTGTTTTCAGAGTGAGAGGCACTTCAGCGCGCAATACGTTCAGCACGGCCATATCTCGTTGCCAGAGATGATCACAGGCCGGGGGGAGACTTCAATCGGCGCACGTACTCTCGTCTCCTTTGTTTCTTTCCCATCCTGTCTTATGTCTTCCGCACCCTTCCCCCTCCAGCCTGTGTCACTGCCCCCCCCCCTCTACCCTCAGGTTCTTCTCCCCGGGAACGCTGTCTCGTCAGCTCTCAAGCGACGAATAGCCTGATTGTAAATAGGCCCTAATTGGACGTCGCAAGGGTAAATGATGGGTACCGGAAACAAGATGGCCGCTAGTGGGTCATGGTGGATCACGTGACGTGCCTGCGTATGTTGCCTCAGAAGAGGCGCTCTGATCAGTGTTGATTACCACAATCATGGCCCAATCATGTAATATTCTTACATTAGCAAGAAAATACATTTTGTAAAATATCAGTTATGAACTCAATATAACGAAATGGCTCAATATATCGAGTGCTAATATTTTTCTTCATTAGAACTTCCATGTTGTTTCGGATATTTCATTTTATTAGGCCACTATGTTTTTTTCTCTGTTTTAGATGAGCGCGCGCATTAGATTTAGGCCGCGCATTACCAGAAACAAAAATTGTTTTCTTTCTGCCCAGCGCGCGCATTATATTGTTGCCGATTTCTGGAAAAAAAACAGTTAATTTCGGGAGATAAAAAAACATTTTGAAAAAAACAAGTTTATTTCAGGAGATTTTCCCAGTTGTTCTTATTTTGCTTGTTTTTTTCGTCGCTCTCATTGATTTTTCTTAAAATAGGTCAAAAGTTTTTTTTTTATTTCTTCGCCTTCATTAACTTTTCTAGAAATTTGTCAAAAGTTTTTTTTATTTGGGCGCCCTCATAAACTTTTCCAGAAAGAGGTTGAATGTTTTTTTCTTAAATGTTTTTTTTACCGCCCTCCCTCATTAGATTTTCATTTTTTTCTGATCTAAAACAGAGAAATGAAAAACAGTGGCCTTAACAGCTGAAACCACGTATTTGGAAATAAAATATTTGTTTCGATCAGTATTGGCAATTTTTCGGACTCAAATTAAGTATGATAAATTGTCATCCGCTTGAAGTTATGGGTTGTTGTAGCGAGATACAACTTCAAGCGGGTGAAAATTTAAATACAAATAACTTCCCCAATGTAGTTGTCTTTCTTAAAATTATCTGTAATTAGTCACGCTTAGATACTCGTTTGATAACAAGCTTACAGGATAGACAAGTTTGACTGTTGTTATATGCATGATATGCATTAATATTTCAATATTATTATTTTTTTAATCAATAACAAACCGAAAAGTGTATCGCAATTAGCATTGTTAAATTGCACCTGTGATAAGCATGACACAATTATTATTATCCGAAAATAAATGTATTATAACATGACATCTTACATGTCTTATCGACACCTTTGTATGCTATGTGAGCAGGTGAAATTAGCTGTTCAACTTCATATATACCTTTTTCGAGATAGTGACCAATATATCATGTCGTCAACATGAAAGGGTATGTAAAGTATTTTTGCATGAACTTGACTATATTGACATGTATGATAGAAGAGCCTTATTTTTGCGATAAAACACCATTGATTTGTTATCATTATATAGAGCGATAATTATGTTTTATCATGTTTATCAGTTCTGCTATGCAAAGCCAAATGGCAGTGTCTGCTTCCTTGAAAAGTAAGTAGACACGGCCTTTTGCTTATTTACACGGCAGAGCTTTAGTACATAGTATTACGATCTTTTGGATGGTTTGAAGTATGGCACGAATAACACTTGGATATTAATCTGTTAATAAAAGGTGCTCTAATGTTAAACACTATTACTGCAGATAATACAAATGTTAACTGGGCTGCTCTATCCATATTATCATGCCTTCATGATCTGACTTGGGTATTACCACATATCAGGACGGCTGTTGCTCTCGGATTTATTATTTGGCTTTTTAGGGCCGGTTAGGGACGTTTCCGTCGCCTTTGTTATCAGACGAGGTGGGGACTTATGGAGGATTTCAGAGTTGCTAAGTCAACTGATTTTATCTATGAGGTCGGGAATGTTTTTCTTCGATTGTAACTCCGAGTATGTGGTACTAACTAGGTCGTGAGTGAAATGGCATGAAATAAACAATATAGTGAATTAAAATAAGCTGTAATGTTTTTTTTGTGCGAGGGCCATATAGGTAATAAATAACTAGTTAATTAAATAAACTTTAATGTTATTGCGTGAGTGCCATGTCCTGTGTGAATGGCACACATAATTATTATCCGTAATTGTCATTGTTATTACATCACTAAGTCTGCAACACTCGATAATATGGATGGCTCTGATGCTATACTTTGTTGGCAGTCGACGAACCACAATGTCCGACTTTTATTAGTATGTATATATTGTGTTACGGTAGTAGTACTGTTATTACGTTGTTAAGTTTACACCACTAGTCATTATCAGGGAATCTCCGAGTTCATAGCGACTGTGCTTGCATGGTCACATGGCTCGGAGCTACCTGTTTCGCGGATTGCCACATTAATTGTACTGCTTTATATTATATATATATATATATATTTTTTAAATACCATATAATTTTTACCATTGTCTTATTTCATACTCCAGTTACTGTAGCATAATTATGCACCTGTATATATTTTTGGCTTCTACGCTTTCCAGAGTGTCTTTTTTGCTACTATATATAATTGGTATGTTAAACATAGTAGCTATTTTAGCAAAATGATAGACCCCCATGTTATCTTGGCTATGCCTTTTATTTTTATTTTAAGAAGTAGTCATTTGTATTACCGAAATACCCAGTTTTTATTATGGCAATGCCACCTAACATGATTTTAGTTGTTTATCATACCATGTATATTGTCTTATATGATTTTAACAAACTAACATTCTTGTATATACATGTACATATATCCCTCTTATTACTATGACAAATAAGTCTATAATGACTTTTATTTCTGTCAATAAAATATCTGTCTGTCTGTCTGTCTGTCTAGTAAGAGACTTGTTATATAATTTGGATTTTGGCTATGCCTGGATGCAACAGGGTGTTACAAATCGATCATATTTTATTAGTTTATTTAAACAGAGATTACGTGATCAATACATCAACAATAGTTTACTTCAGTAAGTAACAGGTCGAGCTTATATGTCAAAATTATGTCCATATGGTAACAAAATCTAAACACACAATTTTTCTTATAAAATTTCGAACCAAGAATTATTCACTACCAAATGTAATTCAGGGGGTCGTAATCGCAGACAATACCACGAACGGCTATGTCCAACACGTAATGTCTTAGGAGATGAATATGATTATTATTGTTTGTTTCAATGTCAAAGCACACGTCACATCAGACATTTCTTAACCCGCTATTACACTTTTAGGCCAAATATGTTTAAATTATCTTCTGAAGGAACCAACTGTGGTAAACCAACTCACAGGAGCGGAAATACACTGGACCCACGCTTGCCTGCAATTGAGATATAGATGGGGACACTTAGTGACCGGAGATTGAACCGGATCTGAGACCCAGAGTCTTAAAAAAGAAACATGACAACATGAAACTTCTGGCTGAACTCCCAGCATGCCCGGTCGCTATAAACACAAACACCATCTCAATTGCATGCGAGCGTGACTGGACCTGATCATTACCCCTGACGATATCAATGTGGGTAATGTGACCAGTATGCCTACAGAGATATCTGACCACTACACTGTGACATGTACCATCAACACATACAACATCAATGTGATTGATAAACAGACATCTTTTTTTGCGACAAATTAGACCTTTTCGTAAACTGGACATGTCGGTGTTGACGAATAAACTCACTGATGCTCTCTCAGAAAAACTAGAAACACCATCCACTTCTGATTTTTCAACTCATCTAGATGACTACTGTGAGACACTCACCAAGGTGCTTGATGAGCTTGCACCACTCAAGAGCTGCAAGCCGAAGAAAAAAATGTCATGCAAATGGTACACTGATGAGACACATCTTATGCGACAGCTACGGGGAAAAAATGAGTCCATCTGGAGGAAGTCTGGGCTGGAAGTGCACAGAATGATCTACATCAATCACATAAATGAGGTCAATCAAGCCATTCAAAAAGCAAAATGTGACTACTACACAACCCTTCTTGAAAAAGCAGATGTAAAAGTGCTTTCAGCACAGTGAATAGACTTCTGGCCTCTTTGAAAATTTCGCTTTTTTTTCACTGACAAAATCGACCGTATTCGTCCTGCTGTGAACAGTGTACCTGTTACCAACTTTGACCTGAACCAGGACACGGATCTTGAACATTCTACAACAACCACACTTGACTACAGTAAAGAAACGAGTGAAACAGAAGTTGGAAAAATAATCAAATCTATCGAATCGACAACATGCTCTTTAGACACCCTACCAACTGAAATTTATAAAGAAAACATCCTCAGCACATATTCCAGCACTCACGAGGCTTATCAATACATCATTTGAGAGTGACATCGTTCCTGTACCCCTGAAGAAAGCTCTGGTCACTCCGATTCTGAAAAAGCATGGTCTGGACGTTAGCATCCTTGCCAACGACAGGCATGTATCCAACCTCCAATTTACTGCAAAGATGATGGAGAAGATAGCTGTGCAGAGACTATCGGAGCACTTGACATCGAATGGACTCGATGAAGAGCTGTAATCAGCATACATCTATTGTACAGTACAGAAACAGCGTTGATGCGTGTTCAGCATGACATTGCAAATGCAATGGATACCAACCAGGCAGCACTATTAGTATTACTAGATACGTCCGCCGCATTTGACATCATCGATGCAAACATTCTCATAGACACATTACACAATCGTCTTGGTGTAAAGGGCACCCCATTGAAGTGGTTCCGCTCCTACCTGAGCGATAGATGTTTCGCTTTGAAAGTGGGAAACAATCAATCAGCCGTTCACAAACTAAAATATAGTATTCCGCAGGGGTCTGTACTTGGGCCTTTTATATTCACGGTTTATTATGCGGCTATAGAGGCGATTCTGAAGAAACATGGCATCAAATACCATAAGTATGCTGATGATATACAAATTAACCTTTTCTACAGATCACATGTGCCGGGTGATCTAGTATGTGCTATTTAACGATTACAAGCATGCTTTAGAGAGCAAAAACAACTTTTCAGTACTCTCAAGCTGAAATTAAATGACTGTAAGACAGAATTCCTCGTACTCATGAGTCCCCATCTGCTCAGAAAGTATGGCTTACCTGACCTTCAACTTGGTACAGTACTCATTAAGCCTGCTGTATCAGTTAGAAATCTTGGAGCACATTTCGATCAAATACTCACAATGGTTAGCTTTATCAACCACAAGATCAAAGTTGCATCATACTCCCTGCGAAGAATAGGATCAATTCGCAAGTACATCATAGCTGGTATATGCCACAAATTAGTTGTTACACTCGTAACATCAAATATTGTCTACTGTAACGGACTCTTAGGTGGTCTGACTGCAAAAGATGTGGACCGTCTTCAGCGGCTCCAGAACCGTGCAGCAAGGCTGGTATCACACTCGAAGGCTGCAATACATATAACACCTATCCCGAAAGATTTACACTGGCTGCCTATTCGAGGGAGAATAAACTATAAGATCATTGTGACAGTATATAAATGTATCCATAGACTAGCTCCAAAATATCTATCATCTATCCTCACTACTAGAAAACGAGACAATCGACTTCGTCAAAAACATGTGTGCCATGAACTTAACACTCATTCCCGTGCCAAACTTGTTGGTAAACAGGCGTTTGGTACACGTGCCCCAGAACTTTGGAACAAATTGCCATTGAACATTAAGACAATTCGCACACTACAATCTTTAAAGCACATATATTCCAGTCTGCATATAGATTACACTAATGTCCCACGTCTTTAACCTTGTGTATAATATGATTACTGCAATTTTTTAGCATACATGACTTTTTATTCTGTTCGCGCTATGATCGGCTATGCAGCTGGATACAAGCGTCTAAAGAAATACAATAATTATAATATTGAGTAAACTTGCTAAATTCTTAGTTGTATATCAGAGTACATTGTCACACACAAACACAAAAAAAATTGTATCACCTTATTGCATCACTGTTCAAGCTTTATCTGTTACCACGCTATTTTACGCGTCAAACATGCACTTGTTATGTTTATATGTATGCACACAGATTGTAAATTTATTGCTGAATAAACTTACCTATTATAATTATGTAATACAAATCGAAATATCGTCTTTGAAGTCACACAAGTGGTATTTAATCCTATAATGTAGCTCACACCACTGAGACCACGAGCCTGCACACCGCACACAAACCGTCTTTAATCATCAAGTCGTGTGCGGCACGCAAACCTTCACTTTACGAATGTGTAGCTTTGTCTGGGCAAGATAACATAAACAGACACAGAGACACAGTTGTAGACGGTTTCTTTTGAAGTGACAAGGCCAATATATCAGCTCTCATTATGGACACATAATTCTATTGTGTGGCCCTACCCTCTGGCAAATTGCTGTGATGGCGTACCTGAACGTAAGGATCCAGTGCCAAATCCTCTCCCAAATACATGTATATTAGCCCTTTGACCGCCGGTGCCGCATATATTCGGGTTTTCATTCTTTTATTAGCACATTACGTACCACCTTTTTAACATGGTAAAGATAAAATGTAACATCAACCACCAATATTTCAAAAGAGTTGACCTCTATTTTGTCAAATCTGAATAATTTTCACTCACTTGAAGTTGTGGATCGCGTCAGCGAGACACAACTTCAAGTAGGTGAAAATTCAGATTTAATAATTTGGCGGTTGAAGGGTTAAATGTCAAGGCAGACTGCAGTGGGATAATTTTCATCGCAATTGGCTACTTCGAGTCTGCTTAGCAAAGCCAAAAGGCAGTATCTGCTTACTTTTAAGGTAAGCAGATACTGCCTTTGACTTTGCACGGCAGAAGTGCAATGTCTAGATATGAACTTTGGTCCAGCGCTGGGGCCAGCGTCTTCGACATTGTCCCAACAGTGAATCTGTGTTGATCAGGGCATGAGTGCGGGAACACGTACGTCATTCGCTATTATCATTATGTATCCAGAAAATTGAAATATCGGTGTATACTTATTATGACTGATGTTGAATCAGCTGTAATTAATGTACACGTTAGCGTTCAATGAAATGAAATTACAAGATACATTTTACTCGGGCGGGTTGTACGCTCACAGCTTCGAATGGCTTATATAAAACTCAACCAATGAGACTACACTTGGCTTTGGTTTGTATTGTAACCCTTTCAGCGCGGGGACCGTCTTTATGCGTCAGAATCTGACGTATAAAGACCATCCCCGCACTGAAAGAATTAAAATAGTTATAATGGTCATAGACCCACAATATAGGTAATCAAATGAAGCAGAAAGAGCTAACTAAGCCATTTATGATGATTTCAAATTGAACAAAACATTTTAGTCTCCATGATTCAAACACAAATAAATCTGTAAAGGTGAAGCGATGGCATCAGGGTGCATAGACGTCATATCACTAAAATATTTCGATATATAATTAATCACTTAGCAATGTTAATCATGTCAATTTATTAAAATCATCACTCACAGTAAGCTGGCTTTTAAAGTCAGACTTTCAAATAAATCAATTACAAAAGTATTTATAATTTTTCAATCTCAATGATATGATGATGATCCAGTGTACATATTACAGTAATATTATATAGCAAATACAGTGATATTGTATAATAACAAATTATGCAGTAATCATGTATAAAATAATAGTACACTTGTATAGGGGTTGGACAGATGCAAAACATCTTTTTGTCAGCCCTCACCAGTGAAATGTTCTCACAGGAGATATTATTTATACTTTAATTAATACATATAAATAGTATATGAAGTAATAATACCTAAACGACAGTCACGTCCTTGTATATTTTTGCATTTAGCGCATGTGCACTGAAAAATGCCAATAGCATGTTGAACTGTTAGAAGCTTTTCGTGAAAAAATTTAATAAAAACATTACATTTTTTATATTATTCATAGAATGAGACGTATCTGTGATACTCCTGATATCGCTTGGTAATTAAGTCGGCGAATTAAATCAGAAACTTTTCATGGAGTTACGCTTCTGTCTGGGGTTATTATACATGTAGCTGAAGTTTACGTATTTAGTGAGATATACAATTATAATTATAAATGCGATGTAAGCATTTCCAAAAGAATATAACATCATTTTGATCACGTCTGAAAGACAGTGAAGCTAAATGTCAGTGAAGTAGTCGTCGTTCGTTATATTCTGCTTTTGAATAACCACATAATAGTAGTATACATGTATGCATATGTTTACTATTGTTCCCCGCACACCCGATACGTCGACCCACCGTTGGTTTGATGTCTGCGGGTTTTTGACACTAGCCCAACATTAAAACAACGCTCGGAGAATGTATCGTTTTGCTGAGTTACATATACTTTAATAAGTTTTACGTTGTTTTAATGTTGGCCCACCATCTGTGACGCTGCACCAACATTAAACCAACATAATTATTATGGTGAACGTCTCTTGTTTGCTGGGTATATCCTAGAAAAAATCACGAAATAATGTTTTATGTTTCTACCACGGTAAATTATACATTGTCAATACTTCAACACTTACAACGCTGAACTAGTTTATATATGTTTTTGGATAAACCATAGAGACCAAAGGTTGGCCATCCTAAATGTCTTAGTTAGCTCTTTCTGCTTCATTTGACTACCTATATGTCATGGGTCTACGGCCATTATATATTTTTTTCTTTATTTCAGTTCGGGGACCGTCTTTAGACGTCTTGATAAAGACGGTCCCCGTGCTGAAAGGGTTAAAGTGGAACATTTGGAGAAGCGGTACAAAATCTCCCTGTGTACACCACGTTGAATAGTTGACCTCCATTTTGTCAAATCGGAATAATTTTCACTCACTTGAAGTTGTGGATCGCGTCAGCGAGACACAACTTCAAGTGGGTGAATATTCAGATTGAATAATTTGGCGGTTAAAGGGTTAAGACAATCAAGCCATGATAAGTGTTCGGGCATCTTGTTTGAAGTACTGACAACTGAGTTTAAAAAAACATATCACTTTTCTTCATAAATTACGCATGATCTAGATCAATAAAGAGACTAATATAGCGCTGTGCAAAGCAGTAACAGCTTACTTTTAAGTAACCAGTTACTATTATTTGCCTTTGCATTACACAACAAGCACAGAAGAGGAAGAAGACAAGGGCGACTGTGATTGGTTGGCGGTGGTTGACTAATCTTACTTCCTAGTTCTCAGGCAGCGTCTCCATCCGACCAATCAGCGAACACTTCCCTTATTACAATCTGCACGCATGCACCCTTTCAACAACATATAGCTATATTAGTGCAGTATACAGGCATCGGGACCTATTGATAATGATTGAAATATTAAATAGTTGTGTAATAAATTATAATGAGTTAATCAGACCCGTGAGCCATTGTCATCAAATAGAATACACTTGTCCAATAAGACCTAAATATTTTTTGTGTAAACCGCCATTTTTCCTGATTACGTGTCCAACAGAAGTTCCCCTTTTGATGTTAAAGTGTTATTTACCTTCTATTAGACATGTTAGGTGGCACTAGACATGTAAAGGGATTGTGCCGTTTACATTATCCCCTTCCTTCTGTACACTTATTTTTCGCCACACTCTTATAGGAATAGCAGCGAAAAAAACAAGACCGTGTGGGTGAGTAGAAAATTAATGTAGTATTTCTGAAAGGGTAGCTTTACAAAATGAGGAGAGCGGTGTCAATTACCAAAATATTTTTTCTTAATTTGCCATTACTGTCCCTGTAAACACAAAATATTTGCATAACATTTATACAATGTTGAACCAACGTCGAAGACGCTGGGCCGACTTTGTATAAAAGTTATACAAATATTTTGTGTGTTACTGAGGGCTCTGTGTCAGGTTATAGACGGACGGGACACAATGGTTAGAGCTGCGCTTTGCAATAGCCACAGCTTGTCGTGCGGGTTCAAGCCCCGCTTGGTGCAGTATATTCAGGGAAATAATCGATGTTGTGCCCTTGGGCATGTCACTTCACCATCACGTGCTTCACTTCACTCAGGTGTAATTAAATACCTGGTGAAATAGTTATTGCAATGTTTATGATAAGTCACTAGCGCCAAATTGTTGCAGCAAAGTATTCTCCCCGAGGAGTTGAAAATGTGCATGCATAATATATATACTCACATATCAATGCTCACATTATTGTTGTTATTATTGTTATTTTAAATCTAGTGTGTCATACAAGATTATAATGCTAGGTTTCACGTACATAAATAGCTACATGAAGATGAAACATTTCATAGTAATTGTTTTTTTTATCGCAGTTATCCCTATCGTATAACGTAATATTTCATATTTAACCCTTACAGTGCGGGGATTGACTTTAGACGTCAAATTCTGACGTCTAAAGTCGATCCCCGCACTGAAAGAGTAACACATTTATAATTGCGTAGACATATAACATAGGTATTCAAAGGAAGCGGAAAGAGCTAGCTAAGACATTTATGATGATTTAAAATAATTGATAAAAAACGTAGGCCGCTTGGTTAATATAAGCAAATATATCGGCGATACGGGTTAAAGGTTTAGCTAAAAGTCGGCATAGCTAGAGCTGAGACCTTATAAAGCCATAAAGCGCTACATTATGTAAGCGCGACCCACAATTTCAAATGGGTAAAAATAACTTAGGCCTACATATCTGTACAATCCAAATATGCGACAATCTAAGAAATTGAATGCTTATCTCGTCACCTTGAATATCAAAGGGTTTATCTGCAACTTCACTTTCATATCCAAGGTGACGATTTATCCTGCAAATGATGTGGTCTGTAGGACAATTAAAAAGGCTGAAAAAGGCCATTACCATCCCAGTAAGCACTAAACATGTGTATAACATTTATACAATGTCGGGCCAACGTCGAAGTCGTACGTTAGCTATATTTACTAAAAAACTATGCGATAAAAATTATGGCAAAGAGTTAATGTCCGATATTTTTACGAGAAATGAAATGAATGGGGTTTTAGGCCACCTTTCTGCACATATAGGTCCAAACTGGGGCAGGAGAACCTTCTGAGGATGGTGAGATGAATGAGGTGACACTGCCCTCCAGACACATGATTCGAAATTCAAGCCCTGGGCGTCTGACACCGAGTACGCTACCTCTTGGTCACGGAGGCTCTTCACAATATTGAATCTTTACGAGTGAGCGGGGAAGAAACATTTTGTTTCTTTGAAACTTGAAGGCCAGAGTGGAGTTCGAACACGCGATCTCCGACTTTCCAAGCCTGGAGCTTTAACCGCTGCTGCACCAGGGTCCATTTATATACGTGAAGATAAATTGGTACTACTCAACAGAACGGGCCAATGCTGGGCCAGTATCATAGGCGTTGAACCAGCATTAATTAAAACACTGGCTCAGTATATCGGGTTCTGCCCAGTAAGCTGGTAGGGTGGGGGGCTGTTGAAAAGTAGGCCCCGTCGAGTTCAGTTTTCTTGGAAACAATCAGCCACGTGTTGACGATAGACGATAGTCCTAGATAATATGTGATGTTAACCATTTAAGCGCTGAGACCATCTATAACCGTTTTTAATATGTTTTATTAGCAGGTTAAATAACAGTTCTGTTATTGGGAATAATTGATTGTTTAACCATTAATGCAAATGTGCAAATGTTTAGTCTCACATTTAGCATTTAGAGTAATTTTCACCCACTTGAAGTTCGAGTGGGTGAAAATTTTAGTAAGATAACTTAGCGGGTAAAAGGTTCAACCAATGTTGATTTGATATCAGGCCACAGCGGTTTTGTGACATAGAGCCGGCGCTATGTGGGCACGGTATGTATCAGTAGACAAGATAAGTTTTGTCATGTTTTATTTAAGAAAAACTGAAAAGCCAAACAAACATATATTCTGTACCCATTGTAACATTCTGAATGCTACCGACACATCCACTTACTAAAATCGTTGTACTTTATTCTTGACGGATCTATACAGTATCAAAGAGCCTAGAATCAATAATTCAGGTTGTTTGGTGATATCGTTGTGCTTGTACAGCGCCACGTGGTGAGCGTATAGAAAATGATGCTGGAATATTGTTGCCACCTGGTGAATGTAATGTAATTCAGCTCGATGTCATGTTTTCTCTAACTATTTGCAGCTCGGCTCTAAACCCATAATCTGGAGGTACTGGGCTCAAATTCCGCCGAATAGGATGTTTATCATTGTAGTAGTGTATATACAATGCTCTAATTTGTCAAATAACTGAAGAGTGTACAGCTCTGTCTATTTTGGAGTCTTATGACTATATGGCCCGATTGTAGCCCCAGTTTCACTGATTGACCCCGTACAAAACTGTGAGACATTTTTTTGGCCGGTCATATCTAAGAGTTAAATGTATAAATATTTGATGTGTGAATACAAAATAAATGAAAAACTATGAAACGTAAAGTATCATAAATATAAGTAGCTTTTAATAAGATATTTTGAAATGTGAAATAAATGAGTGAAGGTAATAAAAATAGGAATTAATTTCTTGACATGCAAAAAACAATTCTGAATATTGCAGGTAGAATCATACGTGGCTAGATAATTTTTTTTAACATAGTGACAAAAACCAGCGAAACAATGCGTATATATTTTATCAGGAGACAGATTAAAGGTATTAACAATACTAAAACGTAATCATTTGTTTCTGAATTCGTGTTTTATTTCAAGTGTTCGTATGTTATGACGATGACGAGTGTTATGTGTGTGAACATCAAAACCGGTAGCAGATACAAAAAGATAAAAATAATCAGGTATTGTGTTTAACGTGGTTAAAGATCCCATTTGGGATATTATTATAGCTCGCATCAGTGAAGTTGTCATATGTTATTATATCTTCTAAAGGTGAATTTCTGATCTCTTCCTTATTTTTTTTAGAGAAATTACTGAAGAGTCGGTCGACTAAATATATCTCTGAGTAGTGTCTTCAGTTTTAGCACTCAACTTAAAAGCAATAAATTAGGGAAAATGATCTGGTAATGCACTGGTAAGGATACATGCACTACTGGAATTTGTTTTATAAGAAAATTTTCGATGAACTTGTAATAAAACTATATTAAAGTCTCCAGCTACAATTACTTCAGCATTACGTTTCTCGAAAGCAGATAAAATGGGTGTTAGATTCTCTGATAAATATTAATTAAATAATTAATATTAACATCGCGTGGAAGGCTATAAATGTTAACAACAGATTTATGAAAATTATTTTTAAACTCAATAAATAAACCTTACCAAACATCTGAACTGTCATACATTGGTAGAATGGTAAAATTAAAATGATTTTAACAGCAATAGCCATCCCTGCACGAGAACTACATTTAGTACCCTACTTAACTAAGTTAAAACCTTCTAATAATAAATTAGTAGTATCATAATTATCAGGTAACCACGTGTATTGAATACATATGATACGAAAGTCACAGCATTGATTCTGTAAATGTTTTAACACAATTGTCAATTCAATATAGTTTGCTTTCAATGATTGTATATTAACACTTAATTTACCAAAAAAATTTACAGCGATGCTGAATAAATTATTCTTTATCATAATAAAGAAAGTGATTAATTAAAGATAATTGATTATTGTTGAAATCATTATTACTTGTCTCAGGTGCATCAACGTCTAATACATGATTCAGAGAATTAGCGGTTAATCCGCCATGATGTTTCAGCAATAAATCTGCAGTGGACATAGTGATATGTTAAGAAAATATGTTTTACATTGTGCAATTTCACCTTCAATATGAGATTCAGATTCACACAAATCAAATGGAATGTAGAAAGCATGTAGAACAAAAAAAGAAATATTTCGTGGCTGTAAATCATATTTGGATCTACTGAAACTAAGGGTTGGCATGAAAATTGAATAAGTTAGTTACATATTATTGTGATAAACACTGCTATGCCAAGCCAAAGGGGGACAGATAACTGACGGTGCAGAATAATGCCCTTGAAGTTTTTGTCGTGTTCCTCATAAAAAAAGAGTATGTTCCCAAATTTGCAATAAACATGATTGATTTCCAAACACATAAAAGTCGACAGGATGTAATTGTGACACAGTCAAGTATTATCTGCGTAGTGCAAAGGCAAACAGCAGTAGCTGTTCGTTTGAAAAGTGAACAGTTACTGCTGTTTGCCTTTGCACGGGCTACTTAGAGGATGTACAGTGAAAGTTGTCCCTGACCCACGTCCTGTTATGTGTGGTCAGGGAGGTCAACCATATTATCTGACACGTTGCGGATTTTTGAATAAACTAGCATGCTAATTATCCACATTGTGATAGTGATAACAGCAGGCGCATTCACACGGATACTCCAGCAAACACAAAACATCTGCATGACATTTGTACAATGTTGGTCCAACGTCGAAGACGTTGGGCCGACGTTGTACAAATGTCATACACATATTTTGTGTTTGCTGGGACAACGTCGGCCAACCGTCTTCGACGTTGGTTCAACATTGTACAAAAGTCATGCAAATGTTTTGTGAGGCGACCAGCAGTATCTGCTCACTTAAAAAGTAAGCAGTTACTGTCGTTTGCCTTTCCGTAATAGTAGTGGGCACCCCCCCCCCTTCTTCGAAACTGGACAGTGACCCTCTTCAGATCCGTCAGTTATATCATCTGATGGCACCTGCTGTCTGAAATATGTCTATCCCCAAAATTACATTCCATTCGAAATCGAAATTCTCATTTCGATCGGA
Source organism: Flabesymbios commensalis (assembly GCA_964017125.1). Taxonomy (NCBI): domain Eukaryota; kingdom Metazoa; phylum Annelida; class Polychaeta; order Terebellida; family Flabelligeridae; genus Flabesymbios; species Flabesymbios commensalis. Next base: position 38,502,670 of record OZ024914.1, on the reverse strand, counting down.
ATAAAAACATGAAACATGACCGTTTCGATTTAAATATTCTTGCCCACTTTTCAAAATGCGGGATTTTTTGGTATCTGCCAGGGTTGTGGTAGGGCCTATCACAGGAGGCCATACTACTGCATGGAGTAATTCGAAGATGGTTGACCCCCGTCGCCGCCACTTGACTGGACATGTGCCTGATGCGCTCGTGACTAATAGAACCTAGTCAGATCCCAGCTAGCACGAGACGTTGACCCAAAGTTGTTTTAAATTTGGATCAGCGTCGTAGATGATGGGCCAACATTAAAACAACATTGGCTCAATGTCTCGTGGGATGCCGTCATATATTATTAGTGTGATGTCCGGTCCAGGCATGTCACAATAATACTAATTCACAGAGGTATTCATAGCTCAAAATAAAATTTAATAAATAAATGACTGTCGTTGAATGGTTGCTTCTGTGATGAGCGGCCCTACAAAACCAAAAGGCAGCATCGGCATCTACTAGTAAAGTAAGCAGATACTGCCTTTTGGCTGTGCACGGCAGTACAGTAGCCTCCAGACCACGCCCACTCCGTTATTGTGTTATCATATTATAAGGTAATGCGACTAAATAAATGACGGTGATTGGTTGGAGTGGAGTACTATACATAAGCCAGCAAAGTTTACTGTATGCCAGCGATCGGTGGTGACATTAATTCGATTCAGGGATACTTGTTATTACAAACTTGTGATCATATATAGTTATTCTTTACATATGACTTCGTGTTCATAGTACATATTGTTGTTTTTTATTGCTTATAAACTAGACATACTCAATATATAAATAAGACCATTGCCATCATATACCACTGACATGATTACGTGGTCTGTAGACGTAAATCATGAATTTTACCATTGTTTTAAAAAAAATTATATACATAAATATATAATAATACAGACATATAAATAATACAGACAAAAGAAAAGTGGTGTTTATTAGGAAGGGTGGTATTTTATCTACACTGGTATAGACCACATCAAGATTTGAATCACATGAGAAAATTTTATTTTATAACTGAAAAAAATCACATTCATTAATATGATAAACATTGGACTACACCCGGACCTGTGTTTTAATAAGAGTGTTTTTATCATTGAAATAAAAACCACAAAATGGTGGTTCGATAAAAACATAAAGATAGCTATAATTGTAAACACATTATTAACCCTTACAGTGCGGGGATAGACTTTAGTCGTCAGAATCTGACGTCTGTAGACGTCAGATTCTGACAACTAAAGTCCATCCCAGCACTGTAAGAGTAAAACATATTTGTAATGGTCGTAGACCCATAACATAGGTATTCAAATGAATCATAAAGAGCTGACTAAGACATTTATGATGATTTCAAATTGAAAAAAAAACCTTTGGTCTCCAAGGTTTTCATAAATACAACTTCAGCGCTTTAAGGGTTAAAACCGAAAGGTAAATGTAGGCTGCTGTGATATAAATGTGTGTCCATTGCAGACAGCACTGTACACTGTTTACCAGGTTTACTACCCGATAAACACGATACGATCTGTATGTTTGTTCAGTGAATTTCCAAGAACTACTCGGCATTATCTTGGAATGTTGACAGCAAAATTGTATGATTGTATGGATCAACTTCCCTACAGCAAGACTAGGCTTCTCGAGGTCGCAGCCTTCTAAACCCCCAGCACATTTTATAATAGGTAAACGTCACAATCAGCTCTCTCAAACCCACATTAAACTTAATAATATTATGTCCTCGTTCAACTTTCATTTTTATCAGAGACATTGTATTAATAGCCCCCATTGTCCATGTGGTGATACACTTGGAACACCTCATCATCACCATGGTGATCACTTGATTTCCATGTCCATAGTTTTCCACCCATCAACGCAATCTTCTTGTTTCTAAGCTTGAAATTATTACACCTGACCAGCAGCAGTTTACCACTATCCTCTTTCTATTTGATTCTAAACTTATGGATAGTTATAATAACAAACTTATTTTTCAATATGTATATGCATATATATAAAATACCAAACAGTTTGAAAAAGTGTGCTATTATGCATAAAATGACTTTATCTATTTATTCCATAAGGAAATGTATACTATAGTTACAATATGAAAATAGCGATTTATTATTTTTTTTCTCACTATGATCATGTATTGTGTATACCGCAGATCCTTTGTATTAACACATGTGCCACTTGAAAATCCTAATAACTATTTTTATACCATATATGTGACGTGCCACATCGGCACCCGACCTATGTCGGTCCTTTAGATTTTGAGTTATGGCCATGTTTTGTTAAAATAATATTCTTTGGCTAATTTTATTTTTCAATTTAAACTTTGTAGGTCATTTTCTCAACATTTTGCGATATTTTGGGCTTAAGCTTCCAAATCTTGTTTTATCGATGATTTCCTAAATAATTGAGATATACTTATAATTTTTGGAGCATTTGAAACCTGAGCGCTGGCTCTTCAAACGCCACTTACTAACTCATTTTCTATATTTTACGACATAGAACTGGTTTTGATATGGCACGTCACATATATTTAGGGTGCTTGTGTAAACAATAGCTTGGAAAACACATAAAGGCGTTGCCACATGAACATTAATATTTTTACTATGATTTGCGGAGGCCCACGTTCCAAATTTCTAATTAATAACTGCATAAAGCAAAATATTATCAGTCACTAAAATAGTTTTATAATACCTTAAATATATAAGCTAGTCACGAAATGGTAAAATACAACTTGTCGCCAAACCATTAATAAAAAGTACATTTTAAAAAATGTCCAGTCCACAGAAACATGTATGTACTGAGAGTGCCGTCACGAATGAGTTAATTCTTAATATGAGAAAATTATTTTCTAATATTAAGAATTGATCTTCTTATATTCGGAATTGATTTTCTAATATAAAAAAAAAGAAATGAAATATTAGTAAACGTTCATTGGATTTCTTAATATTAACAAATGAATTATTAATATTAATAAATAATTTCTTAATGGTAGTACGTTATTTTCTAATATCAATAAATTATTGTCTAATATTATTAAATAGGGAACAAAACCACTTCGGCGTTCCATACGTTAACGCTTTTTTTTTTATTGAATAAAATGTACAATACAAATACAAATTATGTATTATCAGTAAATAAAATGTTCATTTAAAAGCACATTCATTGAAGCCGTTGCCGACTCATTGTAAAAGAACAAAGAATCGACATCGGCCCAAAACTATTACTCAGTGAACGCGAGACACTGTCACAATACTAGATCAATGTCGGGCCATAAACGCTGGTCTGGCACCGAGTTAACACCATGCCAGCGTCTCCCGTTTTCTGGCTATGTGGTATGGTATCACGGTTGACAATACATGCGCCTGCTGGGGAAAGAAGATAATTTTGCTGTTGGTTCAGCGTTGGTCGACAATCGACGACGCTGAACCAACGCTAAAGTAACACCTATTCAACAAGCTGCGCCTGATGTTGGAATAATGTCTGGCCACTGCCGGAAAGATGTCCAGACATCAAATCAGGACATGGTCAACCGTCGTGCGTTTTGCCCAGCATACACAACACGCCAAAAAGGATGCGGGGTCAGTGCTGGGCCAGCATTTGCAGCGCTGGCTGGCCAAACACCGACCCAACAAAGGGCTCGAGTCCTGTGTATGCCGTGCCACCAGTATATTATTTATTATTGTAACGCTGAATATTATGCTTGTAAAATATTGGTATTACATAATTCAAATATAATAGGGTTCAGTTGTGTATGCCTCTCTGGTCTTGAGAGCCAAGATCGCGTGTTCTAGATCTTGACCCTCGAGACAAGCTGCCGTGACCTCACCAATATTATGGTGAGGTCACAATAATATAATGGTGAGGTCACAACATTTAAAAGACACAACAACACAACATATTACCACTCACATGCACGGATATAAAAAAGTATATCACCTGATCACGGCATGCATGTGTGTTGGAATATATAGTTATAGCTGCAGACAGATATCTTACTTATCACTCCTCCTTGCGAAAAAGGATGATGTAATTACATTTGTAAAAATCACGAAAGTGGAAGAATACATAAGTGCAATAACTGTAATTGGGTTTAGATGCTGTAATAACTTGATATAATTTACATTCTCTTCAGTTAATTAAAGAAATTAGATAAGATGATTTAATTAATCCTTTAAAATTAATTTTACGTACTAACAATGCTGAAAGATTAGACCCAGAAGTATACCAAGCACTCTCAATATAAACACACTCGAACCAATATATCAGTGAAAAGCCGGAAAGACGTCATAGACGTTATCCCATCTTTGAAACAATCCTTCTAGGAGTTACTTAATAATATTTATACATATTATAATACGGGCTTGAACATAGGGTTTCTTTTTCCTATAGCTCATACATTATTATAATCCTATATAAAGAGCATAATGTAATGTTTTAATTTGTTTATATTTACCTGTATTTCTGCCCAATTTAGTAATCTATACACTTGATTTCTGTATTCTAGCTCGTTGACTATGAAATATTTTAAAGACAAGGTGATATGTTAATTTTTCCTTAGTAACCAATATTTATAAAGTAAATAATAAATAAGAGATATTATAAAATGGATATATGTTTCCTCACTGTCGCCGAAAATTATCTTATAAGGTGATACAGAGTAGCCAAAGCATTCCTCTACACAAAATACCCGAATTAGGACATTCATAAAGTGGATGTAAAATAAAAAAAAATAAAAAAAAGAAAAAAGAAAAAGATTACAAGGACTAAAAATTAAAGTTAAAACAGTAGAATACCATTTTAAAATAGCGCAGTATGCAGACGACTGCACAGTTTGTATTATCTCATTTGATCAATTACCAATACTTTTCGAGAAAATCTCACAATTCTCCGATGTTGCTGGACTCAAACTAAATATAGATAAAACAGAAGGGATGGGAATAGGACCTTATAAAGATACAGAGGGCACTATCCATGGAGTAAGTTTTAAGACAACCCCCGTTAAATTCTTAGGAATATATGTGGGAAATGATCCTGAAAAATGTTAAAAAAAACTGGGATGAAAAAATCAAAAAAATCAAAACAACTCTATTTTTATGGAAACGGCGAGATTTAACTATTTTCGGAAAAATTACAATTATTAAATCATTAGTATTACCTATTATAACATTTACTTAACAGTGCACATGTGTACCCCCAGATGCTGTTAAACACATAAATAGAATATTCTTTGATTTTATATGGGGCAAGCGAGATCGTATAAAACGTAAAATTATGTATCAGGACATCCTACGGGGTGGAGTAAATATGATAGACATGGATGTTTTTTTTATTTCAATCAAAGCTGCATGGCTACCCAAAATTGTATATGAATGTGATACCAGGAGCTGTATTGCCCAGATGCATGTTTTATCTATTGCAGACACTACTTCAATAACCAATATCCACTTTGAGAAAGAGAACTGTCTAGATAAAATAAATGCATTGCCTACTTTCTCCAAAGACGTTATATTTAGTTATGCTAAGGCAAATAAATACCCTAAGCCAGTTACCAAACAGCAGAGCCTTGAACTACCACTGTGGGGAAATAAACATATAAGTATTTACAATAAAACTACCAAGGGAACAACGACCTTATAATTTAACGAATGGACTGTTAAAGGTATACACCATAATAGAGATTTAAATTTTTTAGATGGAAAATTAGACCAGGCATTCATTGAAAATATTATTACAAATAAGAGAGATATATGGAGGCAGATGGCATTGATGAAAAAAGCCCTTAAGCCCTGATTACCACCCATATGAGACCATACGCCTCAAATAACTGATATCAATGACATTAATGTTACTAAATTAACAGTAAAGAGCTTCTATAAGACATTAACAGAGCACAGTGATACAAAAAAATATTCTCCTTTTCAGGTTTGGGAAAGTATAATAGGCCAATCATGCAATTGTAAGGCAGCATTGAAGCAAAAAATTTACAATGTAAAAGATTTCAAATTAAAGGAGTTCAATTTTAAGGTAATCCATAGAATTTTGTCATGTGGAATAAATTTGAAAAAATGGACATTGCAAAACCATGATAAATGTTTTGAATGTGGTAGCCAACACATACGTTAACGCTTCAGTATTGTGCTCAACAGCTTCTTAATTCTAACATCCTAACAAAATTTTCGATACCCTGGTCTTAAATTCTCTGTAACAAAATAAGACAATGACAAATTGGAAAAGAGTTCAGTTTCATCTCCCACAATCTCTAATAATGTTTATTATAGCGCTGAGATAGAAGTGCCGCAAAATCGGTTATACGTTTTAATATAATCTTTAAATATTTTATTATGTGTGTCATTGACAAACATAATACAAAAACACAAAACAAAATCTCATTAGACGAGAGATCAGTTAATAGAACATGTAATGGCAATATATGTGAACTACATAATGATCCTTCGTTTCCATACATGGTTATCCTTGCATGAACGTGCAATCGTAATATTTGTTTTGGGGTGTGGTTACCTTGCAATGCCCACCTTTTTATGGTTCATTCTAAATTTAGAATGGTGTAATGTACCTATCACGAATCATGCCAATTATCATGTTCATACTTGAAAACCAAATTTATCTACAATTAGGCCCTACTGTTTTATTTCAGAAAAGTCAACAATCCAATCCTCGTGATGAGGTCTGGATATAATAATAAAGGTTTTATTACCGTTTGCTTATCAGTCTAGACATATTGGTTTTCTTTATAAATAGGCCTATATTATATGCGGCATCAACCCTTTGAGCACCAAGCGCGACGATAATATTTTTTATTCTGTATTGCTAGCAGCGTAAACCACAGTTATTGAGAATAAAATGAGTGTATAAAAACATCAAGATTTGCAAATATTTGGTTTCAAAATAAACAAATTTTGTCACACACTTGAAGTTGTGGGTCGAGGTAGCGAGACACAACTTCAATTGTGTGATTAGCTACCATGGCAGGCAAAAGGTTATTATCATTATACCTTAGATTTGAACAGTTACATTATATGCGTGAACTGCAGAAAGAGCATCGGTCGCAGCGGGATTTGAAACGGGAACCTCTGGTCTCACAATTAATCACACTCACTACCAATAAGTTGTCCCGGCGCTTGATAATATTACTCAATCAGTACGATAAGATGCATAATACAGACATAGGTGATTCTAGATAAGGATTGCGAAAAGTGTTTTTATGCAGTACATGTCGTCACCTTAGATATGAAAGGGTGTATCTGCAACTTTGCAAAGTGGCAGATACACCCTTTCATATCTAAGAGGACGATGTTATCTGAACAATAATCATCTCTCAATCAATTCAAAAAAATATTTCGCGATTGATACATATACCTATTTATGTACCATGTCTACATGATATCAGGATATTTTATACCGCTAAGGTAATAATAGTATTCTACGCTTGCAGTTCATTATGTTGAACCTGGTTGCATTATGAGGTCACGGTCACGTATAATGTAATCAGAAATAACAATTCCACAAATTGTTACTGTTTCGGACCGTATAATGTAACTGCAGATAGTGAATTTCTACGTTTTAGACGCAATGTTTCTGAAAAAAAAATGTTATTAAAACGACTCGACAGCTATTGTGATCTCCCCCCCCCCCCTACCCTGTCTGACGAGTATTGTGGATGAGCATATAATATTTTACGTAACATAATCATAACCCCTCATGTCATTTTGTTATGGGGTTTGTTAACCCTTGGAACGCTGACATATTTTGTATCAACCATGGAAACTAAAGATTTTGTCAATTTGAAATCATCATAAATGTCTTAGTTAGCTCTTTCTGATTCATTTGAATACATATGTTATGGGATTACGGCCAGTAGAAATATGTTAATTCTTTCAGTGCGAGGACCGTCTTTATACGTCCAAATGTGACGTATAAAGAGCCGCACTGAAAGGGTTAATTCAAATAGTGCACGATACTCAGACCACAAGGAGCGACATATTTGATGCAATGATTTTCCCTGTATGTTTTTTTGAACTGAAAATTGGCAATCACCACTGAAATTTTAAATTGTCTATTATTTTCAATGTTTTGCGTTCAGGTATGTTTCACTTATTGTAAATAGGGTAACTGGGCTACAACAATTTATAACTTACTCGTTTTAAGTGTCATTTTGATTGACATAATGTGCTTTTAATCTGTTAAATATGACCGATTTTCTTGAACTATGCAAACTATTTTTTGTTTGTTTTATATACAGGGTTCAGAAATGTATATACTACGATGAGCATGATGAGTCATTCGAATTGATTTTTTGAAAAAAAAAATTATTAGTAACGGAAAACTAAATGACACGAAAGCTATTATAAATGGTATATCACACGTAGTCATACTAAATAGAGGGGGTGGCTCTGTGGTTTATACTTCACACCACAGAGAAACGGTTTCGAATAATTTTTCTAAAAGGTATACCCAGCAAACACAAAACATTTGTATATCATTTATACAATATCGACCCAACGTCTTCGACGTTGGTCCAACATCGTATAAATGCTATATAAATGTTTTTGGTTTGCTGGGTAGCACCGTCCTTGTCGTGCGATCCTCTGGTCTAGTTTAGCGTAGGTGCAAAATAAAATAATTACATTGACATAATATTGTTCATGCTCATCCATTATTGATTATTATTTTTGATTTTAACCTTCATTCCTGATAGCATCGAATATGTCATCTTCGTGGTTAAGCTTTGACTTCCTCGTGAGGATCTACGTATAATTTAGCGGGTAGCACAATAATAAAAAAACTTTTTTATATCGTCCTCCCTTTTCCTTCATTCTTTTCTGTTTCGCCAACTTCCCTCAATCCTCTTTTTCTTTCCATATACCTTTACTCACACTCCTGTGTACTTTCCAACTGTTGTATGTAAATCAATTTGATTTAAAACACTATTCCAATTTACCGTAACTGATGTTTGGTATAACCAGAGATGGTTCTTAAAATTTTAAGATGATTTTTTCCTAAAATGGCAATTATTTTGATGAATTTGGTTGATTTTGGTTTTTATATGTGCAATCGACCAAATTAATGTCTATATATTTCAGGCAAATGCAATATATTGTTTAAATTACATTATATACATCTGTGTGGTCTACATAAATTAGTAATTTAATAATAAGGCTTGCTTTATTCATTCATGCATAATATATTACAAAACCAAATGGGGTCTAAGACTCACCCCTGTGGTACACCTGTTGTAATGTTACATAATCTGAATGTAGTGCTTGAATTTTGTTTACATATTTATGTGGTTAGATAAATACATAAATATAATTTAACAAAAAAAAATAATATTTTGCTTAATATGTAATAAAATGTAACCCGATTTGGCAAAATGAATTGTAAGTCGCACTTTGAGAAACGATGCTAGGGCCCTTAAAAGCTAAAATGACATTGATTTGACGTGTTTTCAATTTTTACTTAAGTTTTTTATTTTCATTTATTTGATTACTTTCGAATCCTAAAAGTGTGTGGCATAGAAGTTGATGTGCATCCTGAACAAATAGTTTAAATGTATCTGTAATTGAATATTTTAGTCTTAATTACACTGCAATCAGTGATATTTGTTTCTATTTACATGTTACCATGGGAACAGTCGCTAATAAAACTATTATCTATTGATAATATTTTTATCTTTAAGTATTTCTCTTTTAAAGGGATATGTTTATCAGATGAGCATGAGATAACAGAATGTACATGCAGGGAATGTGAAATATTCTGCCGTGCAAAGCCAAAAGGCAGTACATGATTATTTGTAAAGTGAGCAGATGCTGCCTTTTGGCTTTGTGCTTATCTATATTTACTTCATCACACACATGTGATCATCAACGCAAAACACCAAAAAAACTACTAGTAGCTTCATTGTTTATGTTTATGAGGTTTAATCATTTTTAGGGGGATATATTTGACTCTACTCTATGTAATGGGACTATACAATGAAGTATCGTTCATGGTCGAATAATCAATTTGTTAAAGTTCCTGATTCATTTCATTTTTTTTCACGTATATTGAAATATCCGAAGAATATATAACCTAATATTTACAATTATGCAAATGCGTTAATGCAGGTTTTTATTCTTTTTTTTGTACAATGTTTTTCTTGTGTATCCCTCCATTTTGCGATAATCACACCAATTTTTTAGCATAGCATTTAGGTAAATAACTTCAGGAGTGTACTTGGTGGTGGGGGGGGGGGATTGCTCGTTGATGGGAACTCAATCTCACATTAAGATCACATTTGCATGCACAGCCGTAAATGCTCGGTCAAACATGGGTAAACATCACCAGCAATCTTATGTGATCCGTGTCGTGTGCATAAATCCCAGCCAAAACGAGACGCTGTCCCAGTGTGGGTTGACTGTTGGGCCAACATTAAACATGTTACACCCGAATTTGGTGAACTTCTCGTGCTTGCTGATGTATTTTTTCGAATGTTTATCTCCAAGGTGCGTGCTGCATGTATTATCAGCATTGCACATTTGTTGTGAACATACTCATGATAATCATCTTGGTATTAAAGGGTCGCTGACAAAGTAGTAGATACGATCGTTTGAGGCTAACCCAGCAAACACAAAACATTTGTATAATATTTATACAATGTTGGACCAACGTCGAAGACGTTGTGCCGACGTTGTATAAATGTTATGCAAATGTTTTGTGTTTGCTTGGAATGTGATTATATCCAGTCTTTCATATAGATTAACCAGAAACCGTATTCTCGTACAAGTTACGATATATCGTAGGCTTCTGATTGGTCGAGATGGCCATCTCGACCAATCAGAAGCCTCCGATATATCGTAACTTGTACGAGAATAACACAGGGTTTATTTAGTCTAATTCTGCCCTGCGAAGTCAAAAGGCAATATTTTCTTACGTCTAAATGTCTTGCATGGTAGCATTGATAATCATCATGAGCGAGCGCCTATACCCGGGTGACCCGTATACGCATATGTCTACTAACGCCGTAAAAATGGGGTTTTAGGCCACCTTATTTTGCTAAAATTTCTCAATTTGTACTTCATCTGAGTCACAGAGACTAAACTAAGTTATTAGCTGAGTCATTGCTGTGATTTTGGAAGCTGACCGGGAGCTGAACAGATCATGAAATTTTCATAGCTCTATCTGTTTTAGATCAAAATTTATAGGCCCTGAAACATGGTCCCAAAATCAATGTGCGAAAATTCACGCGGAATTTTAAGCGCCCCCCCCCCCCCTCCACAACATTAAAATAAACATATCTTTAAAACTATTGTCTTGTTTGAGATGAAATTTTGGACAGTTTTATGTTTTATGTTATAGTTGATTTGAGAATTTATTATTTTAATTCTGAGGTGGTTACCAGGGGACCCATGGTTGATTTGACATGGAATGACCATGATGATTTAAAATTAAAAAAAAACCTTCTGTCTCCATGGTCTATACGAAAATATTTCAACGTAGTATAGGGTTATTATCGTACATGTGGACGCCTTTATGCACAGCTGAGCCAGCCCCTAAAAAATGGAAAATGAGTTAAGTGTGCCAAGTGATAGACATTATGAATAGCCTTTATTAAAAAAAATAACTGGATGTCCAAATTACACCACATCACGCCACCAGGTGGCGGTGAACAAGACCAGCACATGTAAAATCTTCAGATTGATTTATGCACAACTGGACCAACCCACACAATAATCTCTTCCATCAGCCTCATAGTCCCCGTGATTTCACCTAAGCTTTATAATTTACACGTATTGTACTAAAGACATTCCACAGCTAGATCTACAGAAAATGTAGATAATCTGTAATGTGTTTATTGATGTATTTTTGTACACATATCGTCGCCTCGGAGCTAAAGGATCCTATCTGCCACTCTGACGAGTGTCAGATAGGATCCTTTAGCTCCGAGGCGACGATATGTTAAATTAACAACTGCATAAATATAAATCTTAAAATTAATTTATGCACAACTGGGCCAACCCTTACCTTTATTTCCCATCATCCTCGCAGTCCCCGTGATTTCACACAAAATATAGAAAGTTGCGCGAATTTTTCTGATAGAAACTTTGGAATAGTTCTACAGACGACGCGGAGAGTCTGTAATGTGCTTATTATTGTAAATTTTCTACATATATTTGTATTTGTTGAACTTACAAGAAATGTGGGTTGGTCCAGTTGTGCATAAATGAAAATGGTCGTTTTTTCTTTCACCATTCATGGACCTAACTCTGTGCTTCCACCTCATTTACCTATTCACCAGCGGCGTGCCGGCCGAGCGAACGACGCAGCCTGCATGGAGGGGTTCAGGCAGTTAATAATAATGTATATATTAACCCTTACAGCGCGGGGATCGACTTTAGACGTCAGAATCTGACGTCTGTAGACGTCAGATTCTGACGTCTGAAGTCGATTCCCGCACTGTAAAACTAAAAATATATATCATGTCCGTGGACTCATAACATAGGTATTCAAAGGAATCAGAAAGAGATAACTAAGACATTTATGATAATTTCAAATTGAAAAAACTCCTTTGGTCTCCATGATTTATGCATAAAAAATTCAACGCTTTCAGGGTTTACGTGTAGAATGCACCCGACTTCTCTCCCATACTCAACACGACGTAACAAGATAACGTCGCGTGATGATAGAGCCTACTTTATAGCGATTATACGCATTATCTATTTTATAATGCAAAGACGAACAGCAGTAGCTGCTAACTTGTACAATAAGCAGTTACTGCTGTTTGCCTTCGCATTACATCCAATCTTCACTGCTACAGATATCCGCTGATTCCATAATCATGACAGTAAAGGTTGGCAGTTGATAAGAATTTAGTTTCGCTCAGATACATACATATCCTTCTTAACCTTTGGTCAGTGCTGGTCGGTCACCGTTGTTTACAACATAGATAAAGTTCAATGTCATTATGTCCTAAGCGTGTTTCGTTAGGTAAGGTATAATGCTACTCTTCAAGATCAAAAGGCAGTATCTGCTCACTAGTAAAGTAAGCAGATACTGCCTTTGGCTTTGCACGGCAGAATGCGCGTCCCTTCTTTTGCATACGCAGCGATATCACAGGTATATTTGAAGTGCATTCCACAGCGTCCAGTGCCATGCTTAAATTACCCCCATCCCATGGAATTTTGGAGCCGCTTGACACACTTTCCATATAAATCTAATTTTATCGATTTTGCGATGATCCGAATCTTAAGCTTGCCAACGATTTCGCAGTAATGCTCACCTTATTTTTTGGTCTGTTTTGGAATATCACAAAGACATAAAAATAAGAATCACCATAAAAATCGCGTTTGTTTCGAAGATTTAATTTTTCTATTAGACTGAGTTTGGGGTTTGCACGGCAGAATTGTCAATAATAACATTGCGCCATGTCCCTCTCTGAAAAACGTACTATTACTTACTATTGGTTTAGAAAATGTATGAATTTGTGTTTATCTTTCTGGTTGTGAGGAGGTTGAAATTGACACATTATTATTATTTTTTTTAATAAATGAGTTATAAGCTGGTATACATTATAAGTTAACACAATCTGTTTAAATAAGTAGTGTTTCCATTATCATGACTATACGTACAAGAAAATAGTTCGGTTTTGTATGCATATGACGATAACTATGTAACAGATATTATTATAAAGTGTTTAAAGTTGACGATCTTATGTTAGCACATTCATTGGTAATAATGCAGAGAGACAGAAATTACAGAAATTACAAAAAATACATTCTGATAGTTGCAATATAATGATATAATTATACTCAGCTTATTAGGCAACACTACGAAATAGTAAACTAGTATAACGTAGTATTATTGTATGACTTTCAGAGATTATAACAATGTAGCTCTGTCAATGTTCAAATCTTATCGTCTATTAATTCCACTTGAGGTTATGGCAACTTCTTGAACTCAGCTAAATGGTTATCATTTGAATGAGAAAATAGTGTGCATTTGAATGTTTTAAGCTCAGCTAAAATGAATATGCTACGATACGGGGAGATACATTACAATGTACAGTGTGTTATGATGTTTACGTGGAGATATCAGCTTTAACCCTTACAACGCTGAAATATTTTTGTAAAACTTTGATGGCCAAAGGTTTTTTTTCAATTTTAAATCACCATGAATGTCTTAGTTAGCTCTTTCTGCTTTCTGGTCTACGGCCATTATACATATTTTTACTATTACGGCGCGGGGATCGACTTTAGTCGTCAGAATCTGGTGTATATAGATGTCAGATGCTGACGACTAAAGTCCATACCCGCGCTTAAAGTGCTAATTTGACTGCAATGCTCAGTCCCGTATTTTCGTGCAAGTTACAATATAGCGTAGGCTTCGGATTGGTCGAGATGGCCATCTCGACCAATCCGAAGCCTACGATATATCGTAAACTGTACGAAAATACGGGCCACAATGTCTGGATGATAATACAGTAAGTGAACTGTTTGTATATTATACAGATGGTGGGCAACTATAAATACATCATAGATCGATATATATTTATTGACGACAGAAAGTCGGTGTAGACTTATGCGTGATTGGAAATGAACAATACATGTTATTATAAAGTGCATTATGATAAAATAGAAAATGGTGTAAACATATGTACAAGATACAATGCTTTAAAATAATTAAAATAACTATCCATGCTATTGATATTATACATCATAGATATATGTTTTTAGATATTGTTTACTAGTATTGTGTATCGAAAATAGGAATGTAATGTATTTAGAACATCGATTTCATCACGTACTTTGGTACGGTCACTAATTAGCGTTAATCATAAGGTGGTAATTGGTTTTTATTGTATAACCGTCTATAGGTGGAGGGACTAGCGTTTTATAAAGTAGATGTATGAATCAATCACAAGATAATACAGGAATGTCAAAATTTTAGATGAGTATGCAATTCAATGCCAAAGGGCTGTATCTGCTTACTTTACAAATAAGAAGATACTGCCTTTTAGCTCTTGCAGAGCAGTATGTCATGTATGCGTGCAGGTCCACAGTACATATGCGATCACTTCATATGATATAACCACACAGTCACGGCGCCAAAAATGTCAGATTGCATCAGACATGTTAGATCATGTCAAACTCTTTCCTGTGGATATCATTATACCAGGCATATCATTATACTGTTATGTACCACACATACTTATCAGCATGCTATAAAAATCTCGTATCATTTTTTTTACTATATTTGTATTGCTTTTCTGTTCTACATTCGCTCAGGATCAACATGTAGCATATTGCTCACTTGGCATGTTTCTCCGTCCTCCGACCATATTGTCAAATAATAGAGAAGTTCTAATTAACAATTCTGGCGTGCAAAGCCAAAACGCAGCATCTGCGTGCTTAAATAAGCAGATTCTGCCTTTTGGCTTTCCACAACATAACTTAGCCACAATTTTCACAACTATGTTGAATAATACTGCTGTGCAAAGGCAAAAGGCAGTATCTGCCAACTTTATAGGTAAGTAGATACTGCCTTTTGCCTTTGCAGGCAGGATACATAGACTATTTTAATCTATCTGTTTTTGGAGTATAACTCCTATTTCACTATTTTAAATATTGCCAATGCTCATAAAAAATGTCTAACTTACTAATTTTAAGACAATTGAAAATTTCCAAATTAACCAAAACCTCATTTTTTTATAGAATAAAACGCTAATCCTAATAACATTTTTGATGCACTAGATAACCATGATAATGTTATTGTACGCCAAAATAAATACGTCTCTTAATTCAGAAACTTAGCCTAAGCTCGGTTTAAAATTGCAAGCGGAATCAACATGGAATTTCGAAGGTCATAATTTATTTGAGAAACATTGTTTGTTATTATCATAATGCCAATGACTGCGCGTATTCCTATGTCAATTTGATTTCATATTTAACATTTTCTTAAATTTTTGTAAAATTTATAAACATGATAATAAAATTCGTTTTTGTAAAACTTGTGCTTGTTTAAGTATATGATGGCAAGTTTGATTTTAAGTTGACATATTATCATGTCGATTTTTATGTGATTTTAAAGAACTATTTAAATTGTATGATTATACATGTACAATATATGTTTTATACTATTCATTTAAATGACACGTAAGCCTATATAGCCTTCCCGGCATAAATAATAAAGTACCATAATTATATGTATATCACTAATTAACATTAAATTGATAATTCTATATTATAAGGGTACTCAATATTAGTAGATACCAGTTGTACGGATTTATTTATACACCTGTAAATGGGTTTGCATCGATAATATCTTGTCTGAATATCAATATGACGTCACCTTGGAGGTAGGTGGTGCCAATTATCATTGTTATGATGTCTATTAACTACTTTTTTTATAGGAGAGGGGTATAATATATATATTTATCTGTGATCCATGTATTCATCGGGTCCCTAATACTATTTCTTAACACAGCTAATAAGCTTAACCCTTTAACCGCCAAGTTATTAAATTGAATTTTTCAGTCACGTGAAGTTGTGTCTCGCTGACGAGATTCACAAATTAATTCTTTAATATGAATGAAAAATGGTATTAAATTGGCTAATATTTTTTTTAAGTATAATCATAGACGGTGATACAAGGTCAAACTGACCTAGACATGTGAGCCAATGTACAGCTGGCCCGAAAACCCTATCCAGGGTCCGACCTGATCATTTGTGCATGATATGGGGATAATCCGCCCAGAATTATTTTCCAGCAAACACAAAACATGTGTATAACATTTGTACAACGGCGGCCCAGCGTCGGAGACGTCGGGCCGACTTTGTACAAATGTTATACACGTGTTTTGTGTTTGCTGGGCTGTGATATAGCTTTAAGATACTATAGTCTATTTAAATAGGCCTACTAGCCATAAAAAATCCGCTCATATCTGTGTAGTCCCATTTTACACTGAGCTGCGTCTTGGCGTTTCTTCGCAGACTGGTTAACATCACGCTATCAAAGCCAGGGGGGAGGGGGGGGTGCATCTTTGCCAAAATAACTAACTATGAAAAACATTCCTCGTTGGAAAAGTAAGGCTATATTTCTACAACTATGTTGGGAGAATTCGCATTCAAAATGATGTATTTCCCGTTTACAAAATACTTGTATATCTATTTCGAAATCTTTCAGTTCTGCTAGTTATTCAAGAAAGTGGCATGCTTTCCCGTTTATTTGCACGTATCGGTAAACAACATAATTATTTTTATTTAAATCTTTAACCATCGGCTCAACTTATATTCGTTTTCCATTTATATTAGCACATTACATACCAGCTATATGTTGAAAATAAAACAAATTTCAAAATCGTTTTCCTCCATCTGGCCAATTCTGAATAATTTACACTCACTTTAACGACTTTCCATGGTCATTTTAATTTTAGCTTGAGGCGTGTTTTTCATCCCCTTGTACTGAAATGAAGACGTTGGTTTACTGTTGGGCTAACGTTCTAGACGGTGAGCCAACAGTAAGCAAACGTTGGGCCAACGTTTCATGTTTGCTGGGCTGCTGACTAATAATTACAATAATCTTTACCAGGAACGCAGCCAATCTACTGTTTATATGTCGACGCCTCGGAGCTAAAGGATCCTATCTGCCACTCTAACGAGTGTCAGATAGGATCCTTTAGCTCCGAGGATCCTATCGTCACATCGTCGCCTCGGAGCTAAAGGATCCTATCTGCCACTCTAACGAGTGTCAGATAGGATCCTTTAGCTCCGAGGCGACGATGTGTATTTGGCACAAGGCGTGTCACCCGCCCAAAAAAAACGAGCGTGTCTTCTCAAAATGAAAGTTTGCGGAGTATGTTACATTTGAATAGATTGACACAGCCAGGGATACAGGGCAGGTGTCGTGTTTCATAGCACTTTGCAAGCAAAAAGGCAGTATCTGCTTTCTTGTAAAGTAAACAGATACTGCCTCTTGGCTTTGTCTGGCAGTATACCACTTCACCCAGAGCCAATATATGAAGAGATTTAGGTATTTGTAGCGAAGCCAAGTAAGTGTGTACATATACCTGATGATCTTCATGTGATAGGTGGCTATATTATAGTCATCTGTTTACACGATCATAACTAGCAAAAATATTTTTATTACTTAAAACGTCATGCGCATAACGGGCTGCAAATCAAGAAACAATTTGTAAAAAGGTCCATGCGTTGACACAATCATGGTCATACGCACCAATGTAAACCGGTCTTATCCTGATACAAAACTCCTCGTCACGGTGCCAATGTAAACGGGTGATATACGTTGACACGCTATCGTCGCGTGTCCCAATGTTCTGGCACGGCAAACACAACACTCGTTGATAAAATAATAAAGTCTTGAATATATATGAAATATATATTAAGCGTAAAACATTCAATTTCTCAGTACACGATGTTAGTACTTATATCTCGTTGTGTAATTTGTTGATAATTTTGCTGTTGCTTCAGTGATCTACAAGATGTTAGATACCGACGCAACTCCCACTAAACTTAGCCAAACCCGAAACGTCTCTGCTAGAATACTCCCCAATTTCTCTCTGAATTTCCTCTGAATTTTTCTCCCGAAGGCTGTGGGCGCCTTCCTTTATAGCGGATCCCGACGGGCGCGGTCACTTCCTGTGGTGAAATGACGTCTCCACCAATCAGGATCTTTACTTTGATATACATTCACATTCCTGGGCTGTTTTCCAGAACCGCCTCACACAGGCCTCCAGAACTAGGGGGCGTCCTGTATGACAATTAGTACTTGTCGCAGTACCGTCTCCACCATGTGGTTCACATGTAAACAGCCCAAGACATCATGTTTATTCTACCCTTTACTTACCGAAACCCCAATTTAGACACCTGCTACTTAACATTGTTACAAATTTATTCAGGCCAGAATGAGCCTGCCATTGCAGATGAAATAGTGGGACAGAGTCTCACAATGTAAATTAAATTAAAAGCTATCATGTGTCTAGTATCCTAGCAATACCTAGGCTAATTGTCAATTAACCCTTTAACCGCCGGTGTCGCATATATTCGGGTTTTACATTTTTTATTAGCACATTAAGTACCACCTTTTAAACATGTTAAAAAATATGACATCAATCAGCAATATTTGAAAACAGTTGACCTCCATTTGTCAAATTTGAATAATTTTCACTCACTTGAAGTTGTGGATCGCGTCAGCGAGACACAATTTCAGGTGGGTGAAAATTCAGATTGAATAATTTGGCGGTTAAAGGGTTAAAGGGGTACAAGTTAGTCAATTCAAGTCAAGTTGGCATGCATTCGTTTTGTTGTCCATAAAATCGGATGTATTCCTGTTTTTATTATGTGCTAAACATTCTTTTGAGGGGAACGTTAACACTGAATGAAGTTTCGTCATCATCACCCAGCACACATTATCTTGCAATATGCGCAAATTGCATATTGAAAATTGCTTATGCGGAACTGAATTTAAGGAATCTAGCATAACAAGCAAGGGAGATATATATATTTTAGATGAGTAAAAACCTTATATAAACAACGTATTGCAATTCTATGTAATAAATTTCAGTAAACGAAAATATGTTGTGTGATTGTATGTGTTTTTATATGTATTGAATGTTAAACTTACAAAGCTGTATCGTGGTCACCAAATTCCATGTGATTAAAATACATGTCTAATCCTTCGTTCTGGCAAGAAAGATTCACTGTCAATGTATGTTATTTCTAAAATCATTATAGTCAGTTTCTTTATAAAACATGCCCTCTTTATACGGTAATCTATTCTATAATAGAGTGACACTTCTTAAGCTTCGTCATTCACTGTACTTTCACCCTGAGCAAATCGCCTCCCAACATAGACCTCCCACACAGCAGTTATATTTAATCTGGAATACGAGCTATATAAGAACTAACCCTAAGCAATTTATAATGATTTCAAATTGAAAAATTCCTTTGTTCTCCATGTTTTATGCGAACGTAGTTCAGCGTTGTAGAGCTTTAATTTAACACTCAAATGTGTGACAAATAGGAACCTTTAGTTCAGAGGGGACGAAATCAAATTATATTTTGTCAGCAATCTTTGTCATTTATAACCTTATAACTTAAATTGATAATGTTTTCTTTTTAATTTAGAAGTCATTCGTTGCTAAAACACAACACTACATTATTTTTTTTGTCCGACCACTACATTCTAAGCCGGGAATGGCGAGTTATTGTTGACCTAGTACAGCTCAATTATTATGGTAGGCATATGGTACTAAAATCAGTCAGGTCTTGATTTGAATAAACCCTATTATGGTCTGATGTGTTTGAAGTCAGTTAAAACCCTCGGGATTCTAGGCCTACATTTTCAGCTGTGAAAAACGCCTGCGGCCATCGGCCTCGACCTTTTTCACAGCTAAGAATGTAGAGCTCCTCGGGCTTTATCCTATACATATACCTGATGGCAGTCTTAGCTACTTAGGGTGACATAGTACATTTACTAGGGATAGTATTTGATCTGCTTTTGGAGGAGCACGTGAATAAATAGGCTACCGCATTCACATTCACTACTACTCTACTGTACAAAACTAAAGACAGTGTCTGCTTACTTGTAAATCAAACATATGTTGTCTAATAAAGACCTTTTGTATTAATAATTATGACTGTACGATAAAGAACAATGCTATGAAGTCTACGATTTTGGGCAAGTTTGGCTCATTGTTGATTCAGTGTCTGAAACATAGTGACAACGCTACCCTGCAGCAAACACGGTACGTTGACCCAATGTTGGGTTAATGTTGGTCCGCCGTCTCCGACGCTGGCCCAACATTACCCCAGCATTGTGTCAACGTGTCGTGTTTGCTGGGCTACCTGGTCGTCTATGTTTAGCTGAGATGGTGGGTCGGTCATTAATCAGCACACTTATATCCGCGACGGACCGTAGACATAAATCGGTCTGGTGAACTCGGACATGGGGGGTATTTTGACACCCGAGAAGCTCCGGCTGAAGCCGGCAGTTACCGGAAGTGAAGCCTTTACTAGCTGAGTGTGACAAAATATGCTTGTTTGTTCTCAAAGGTTGATATTTGATTTACAATTTTCCATTTTCCCTATACAACAAGGCTTGGTTTCTTGAAGCCGCAGACTTGGCCTCGAGAAACCAAGCCTTGCTGTAGAACAGCTAGCGCTATTATTATATATGATCCCCTCAAAGCTAAAGGGTCCTATTTGTACTCTAATAAGTGGCAAATATGACCTTTTGAACTCCGAGGCGACCATTTACAGCTGATAAACTACTTAGATCTGTAAAAATACTGTCCTTGTGCATCTAAATTCGCATCATTTAACATAGTGCGTAACTAAAAGACGAAAAGTAATAAATGAAATTAAGTTTATACTAAAGTAAATCATAAATTAGCATTTGGTGCTTTACGTGTTTACCTGGGATTACTGCTGCATTATATTTTCGTCTAATAACAAAATGACTTTTTAGACATGGTATTCTTTCAAAATGCATACATAATAAATATATTCTAAAATTTAACACAACCATTTTTACTCCACACGAATTAAAAAAATAAACGACGGTAACAAATGGAACAATACCCTGCAAACCCGACACTTCTATCTCATAATATTTATCCCGCTGTATGTTTAATCTTACACATCGGAGCTCTATGACTCGTTGTAGTCTATCTATCCACAAAAGTTGTCCAAAACTCCACCCTCCTTCTTTTTAATTCTGCTCATTCACAAAAAAATTCTACCAAAATGTGATTAAAGAGTGGTTTCACTTGGGCACACAAGCGGTAGTAAGTATTTGTTTTATTCGGCCGCTTGACTTTCTTTGCAAACTGCCATTTATATTTTTGAATTAATATTCCAACCGCAAGCGAGGATGATGTATAGGCCTACCTCTGTACTGACGTGCAAAGCCTAAAGGCAGTATCTTTCTACTTGACAAGTGTGCAGATACTGCATTTTGGCATTGCAGGGCAGTGTATCACATAGTCCTTTGTTCGACAGCTGATACTATAAATGTTATTGTTTAATTGCATGTACATGTACCCTGAGTACGAAATTGTTTTTAATATATTACCATTATATTAATTGTACCCATAATTATAGCCTACATGAACACAGAGCTGTTGAAAACAAAATAGATATGCCCTAATATCATAAATACACAGCGAGCTTTAGATCCATTATCATCCTGCAATTATTGTATGCCATCGAGTGAGGACCCTACTTTTTGAAATCATTTCCACAGCCGCGTTCTTAAATTATCAATATTTGTAAAGGAGAATAATAATTGACATCAGTTGGAGTTCAGAGTGGTCACTCATTAATATGACTAAGCGATACTATCAATCACTCGGGTTGTTTTAGAAGACACAGCATTGTGAGACCTTTTCGTCCCCGGACTGCTAGTTATTATTCTATTTTTATACCTACCCCGCGATGAATCGCGATAGCGATTCATCGCTGGGTAGGTATAAAAATACATAACTTTGCAAGGTATGATATAGCTTCAATATCATGGAATCCGTAAAGATTAAAGACAATAGTTTTTAATTTTTTTAGACGCCATGATTTGCTTAGAGGTGGGGAGAAGCGGATCGTCACGACTGGGTGCGAACCCCGATGTGAAATTATGCGTTTACCCCCTGGGCCGGCCTTGCAGCGAGGCATGCCCGGTGATTGTGGATTGTCCCTGTCGCGGGTGGCTGACTTATTTTCACCTCACGTGAACTCGCGCAGGCCATTATTGCATTCCACCACACTGACGTGGGTCATCACCCCCCTTTTTCTTCTGGTGTCTTTGATTATTCTGTTGTTTTGGAGACATTCTTGGGCCATAAAACCAGGTTTAAAGCCTTTGGTACCTGTACTTTGTCTGGTTTGTTCTTTGGTAAGCTTACCATGTTTAACAGTATTGGGGAAATATGTCATATAGTGTAAAGATTTAAATTTCACAAACGTGGAAATACATTTTTGTGTTCATACAATTACTTACTAAAAAAGCGAGATTCACACGTATTCGTAAATAAAATAAATATTATGTAAAATTGTATATAACCAGGAAAAATACTAATCTTTCGGAAATTGTTTAAAATAAATTAGATGTTCCGAAATAATTACAGGGATATTTTTGACAGACAAAACTTCCTTATATCTGTCTGATTTGACGGTTTTATCTTTTTTTCTTTCTAATCATTTCCAATGATAGAAATGTATGTAGATTTGATTTTTTTTTATATTATCACATGCGCTTACCCAACGCCATTCCATAACACACAATACGCTACGGCGTCCGGAATACCTAGTTGCTTGAAAAAAATATTTAGATATAGCTAAAATGTATTTATATTGGTATACATTGAAATGGCATCAACTTTCTAGGATCTGTTAACCCTTGTACCGCCAAATTATTCAATTTGAATTTTCACCCACTTGAAGTTGTGTCTCGCTCACGCGATCCACAACTTCAAGTGAGTGAAAATTGTTCAGATTTGACAAAATGGAGGTCAACTGTTTTCAAATATTGCTGCTTGATGTCATATTGTATCTTTAACATGTTCAAAAGGTGGTGCTTAATGTGCTAATAAAAAAATGAAAACCCGAATATATGCGGCACCGGCGGTTAAAGGGTTGAAGCTGTTCCATCACCATGGTGACCGTCATGAACTCACATGGTGGGCTTTACATTCACTTAATCACACAGTGGCCTAAAAATACTGACAGATGATTCAAACCTTAGTATCCAAAAACAAATGCACAACGAAATGATCAGCCACACCGTAGATTTTCACTTCGCCGTCGTTTAGTTCTAATATTGTGGGAATACAACAATTGAGAGAGATTTGACATAATTATGAATGATCAGAGGGGCGGGTGGGGTTGATGTTACGTGGGAAAAAATGTCATAATAATATTTTAATGATCTATAATTATATATCCTGATTTCTCTGTATCTAGAATGACTAAATATCACAAACACAAAATTCTGACCTGGATTGTAAGACTTGTGTGAGGTCACCCTCTTAGACAGAATTATTTTCAACGAGAATAATTCAATTTAACCCTTTTACCGCCGGTGCCGCATATAGTCGGGTTTTCATATTTTATTAGCACATTAAGTACCACCTTTTGAACATATAAAAGATAAAATATGACATAAATCAGCAATATTTGAAAACAGTTCACCTCCATTTTGTCAAATATGAATAATTTTCACTCACTTGGAAATTCAGATTGAATAATTTGGCGGTTAAAGGGTTAATGCTTTACCCGCTAAAGTTATATTATTTATATTTTCACCGCCTGGCGTTGTGTCTCACTACCGCGACCCGCAACTTCAAGTGGTAGAAACCTCCACATATTTTTTTAATTCGAGACAACAAAATTGCAAATCTCGATGTTGAAACACACATTTTATTCCCAAATAACAGTGATTTAATCTGCAAATAAATCGGAAAAAAATCGATAATAGTCGCGCTTAGCGGTTAAAGGGTTTAGATGTAATTAATAGCTGTTTACAATTTTTTCCCATCTCCGCTGCATTATTATTATATACGTTAGTTTGATATTTATTCAACACGTTGAAAAACATTTAACTTGTTCGCAAACACTTTTATTATGATAATTGTACCCAATTAACATTATCTTTCGTTGAACCTCTAGCCCTTTAAACGCCAAATTATTCAATTTGAATATTCACCCACTTGTAGTTGTGTCTCGCTGACGCGATCCACAACTACAAGTGAGTGAAAATTATTCAGATTAGACAAAATGGAAGTCAACTCTTTTCAAATCATGCTGATTTATAATGACTGCTGTATATAGAGGAAAATAACAGTGTTTAAAAATAATAATGCCATCTTGTGTGAGAAAAATCAGTTCAACCAGTAGGCCTATGCTATAGGGTGCCATTTTAGCATGCTTATAAATAAAAAAATTCTTATGTGCTCTTTCATCTTTGTAGATAATGCTAAAAAAAATTGTAAATATAATAAGCATGATATTATTTTGGGACTTGGCAACACACATTTACTCTGATAAAAACAGTTTCTTATCACTAAAAACACTGCCTGTAAACCACATAAACATACCCAGAGCGCGTGCGCGTGTATGAGGAGGGGGGGTGCGATATAATTATGGTTTATTATCAGTTTATCATTTCCAATGTGTCACCATTTTGATAGCCTTTTTTTCACACGCGATCATGGGATGTGACCCTGGTGTAAAATGCTCTGTGTTACTTCGATCAAGGCATTTTAGAGGCCTGATTGAACATTCATCATGTTCACAGTTATTGTTATGACACACAGATCGCATAGCGTTGGCCCAAAACGTCTCAAGTTCGGCCAATTGTAAATCAACGTTTCCGCAACGTTGTGTGACTATGTGTGACCCAGTGTTGTTTTACCGCTGGTACACCGTCTGCGACGGTGGCCCAGCGGTAAAACAACACTGTGCCAGCATAATCATGGTTACAGGGTGCCCAGTAGACAAAATACGTTGAATAAATGTTGGCTTAACGTTGGTTAAACGTCGTAGACGCTGGTCCAACGTTAATTCAACATTGAATCAACGTCTTGTGTCTACTGGGTGGGCTGTAACTGGCAATATAAGGTAATAATAATTGTAAAATGTTTCATTGGACTTCGCATGAATTTGATATGCCGGATCACAAACATCCGTAAGAAAACCAGTCTATATTTAACCATTTAACCGCCAAATTATCCAAGTTGAATTTTCACCCACTTGAAGTTGTGTCTCGCTGACGCGATCCACAACTTCGAGTGAGTGAAAATTATTCAGATTTGACGAAATGGAGGTCAACTGTTTTCAAATCTTGCTGGTTGATGTCACATTTTATCTTTAACATATTTAAAATGTGGTACTTAATGTGCTAATAAAAAATGAAAAACTCGAATATATGCGGCACCGGCGGTTAAAGGGTTAAACGCCTCCACGGCTCGGATCTCTCGATTGTGTGAGTGACCCAAGGAGGTTATATCCATACAATCTCCTTGGAGTGACCCACTGATGGGAATCCGCTAAACCGCTGTCAATGATGTTGCTGTGCGAATGAAAACAACATTTTTTCAAGTAAGCAGTTCCCACTATCTGCTCTTGTGGGTCGTGTACATTCAAATATTAATAACTGGCGGTGTCGCATATATTCGGGTTTTCATTTTTATTAGCACATTAAGTACCACCTTCTAACCATGTGACAAAGATAAAATGTGCATCAATCAGCAATATTTGAAAACTGTTGACCTCCATTTTTCCAAATCTGAATAATTTTCACTCACTTGAAGTTGTGGATCGCGTCAGCGAGACACAACTTCAAGTGGGTGAAAATTCAAATTAAATAATTTGGCGGTTAAAGGGTTGAGAAAGCTATCTGCTGTTTGCCCAGACAGAAGATCCCTATGTCAGTGATTTCAAAGAGAGACCGAAAGTAGGCTACAGGGCCCGTATTTTCGGTTTACAGTCCTTTCGCCCCAAAACCAGCTCGCCCACCTTACCCAAATCGCCCCAACCAACTCGCCCCACGTATTTAAACAACTGGTCCACTTTTACTACCATGCATCACGCCCCATGTTGTTTGTCAACTCGCGCCAGTTCTCTGAACAACTCGCCCAACTTTTAACAACTCGCCCCACTTCTTTTACCAACTCGCTCCACGTATTTTCTAACTCGCCCCACTTCTCGGACCAATAGGTTAGGCCTATGACTGCTCTTACCACACTAGTCAATCAAAATAAATTATAGGACTACTTCATAATAGCTCACAACTTACAAACAAGATTATATCTTGAAGTTGTTTTAAAATCATTATAATTATACATACATAAAGTGGCATTATCTTATGACACTGCATATTGGTCATTCGATATGATATATTTATCGCTCCGTAAATCGGAGACAACATAATAGTACAGTGTATGTATCATATGTTGATAGCTCGACCTTCCTTTATATAATTTCATGTTTGGTAGGAACATTTTTATGACATTTCAAGAAGCGGTCCTTCAGTTTTTATTTAAATTGGGGGGTAGAAAGCCAGACTTTGGCCAAAGCGTGTGTCATATACGCCTGACCATGGTAACGTGACTCAATAAGACTCAATTAGTGAGCTATTATAATAAAGGTCGTATATCATTGAGCTAATTATAATGAGAGGTGCATATAATTTAAGCGACATGGGAAATGCTTAATAATAATTCATAATTAACGTAATCTACGAAGACTTAATTACTTAAATTTCGCCAACAATAAATGCATACACATAAATGAACTTCGCTAACATTAAATGCATCATTAAACTTCGCTAACATTAAATGCATCATTAAATGTCGCTAACATTAAATGCAATTTTAAATTTCTCTAACATTTAATTGCGCTAACATTAAATTCATACACATAAATAATAATGTTGAACGTCGCTAAAATAGAAGGACATGGGTGGGGCGAGTTAGTATATATGTAGGGCGAGCTGGTGTGGTTAGGGCGAGTTGACATGTGGGGCGAGTTTATATAAATGTGGGACAAGTTGGTTGGGGCGAGTTGATTTGTGGGCGAATTGACTGACACCCCACTGCAATGATAAGCGTGATTTTGATAATCGTAATTGTAATCATAATCCAGAAAAATATTAACTGATAGCGTTATTGCAATCGTATAGTCGTATTCACCTTTTCGAAGGTGCTGTTATCATGATTGTAATGCATATGGATGTGCTAGTAATTAGAAAATATTATTCCATCTGTCACAATCTATCTAAGTATAAGTAAGAATATGAGTCCTAATTGTTTTTTGTGATTTTTAATGTGGGCCGATTTTTTAATATGTATATTTTTATGGGGACGAAAATTCCTAACATTGAAAGGTGTGATTTTCCTTTAACCATTCAGACGTCTCAACCCTTTAACCGCCGGTACCGTCCATATTCGTTATTTACATTTTATATTAGCACATTACATATCAGCCTTTAAACCCGTTAAAGATAAGAAGTGACATTAAACAGCAAGATTTGAAATTTTTTGCCCTCCATTTTGTCAAATCTGAATAATTCTCACTCACTTGAAGTTGTGGATCGCGTCAGCGAGACACAACTTCAAGAGGGTGAAAATTCAAATTGAATAATTTGGCGGCTAAAGGGTTAATCTGATATCTTCAGACGTCAGATTCCGACTGTCTAGTCAGCGCCATTATCGCGTATATTGGTTACTCTTTGTGAGGGAAGGCTACAACATTTATTATTATAGTTGAACAAAGTAGTTTTTTTTATATAAGCGATATGATAGAGCACTTTTTAACATTGCAATATATTTACCACATTTGTGACCATTCCTAGATTGAGTCTATGACAGATTGAAATTCTGCACTTGAGTTTCGACTGAGAATTTTCCTTTGCAATCATCAGCAAATAATGCGACTTTGCTAAATCTTTTGCAAAAGTGTCAAATCGTTGATATACAACGAAAACATATATATGGGGTGCCTAATAAAACACCACTAACATGTATAACTTGTTAAAGATTATATAAATAACTTAATGTATAAACGTAACAAATACTGTATATGTATTTAGTGAATAGTATCAGTGCATAAATCCTTTGCAATATAGTTTTTGAAAACTGTAGATCGATACGTAGCGTGGCGCAATGGCTAGAGCGCAGAGCTTTGCCAATGTCGCTGCCTGCCGTGCGGTTTCGAATCCCGCTTGGTGCAGGATTCTCAGAAAAATAACATTTTTCTCTCCTCTCAATATTGGGACATTATTTCGATGTTGTGTCCTAGGGCAAGACACTTTACCCTTACATGCTTCACTTGACTCAGGTGAAAATGAATACCTGGTGGGGCAGAGACGGCAATGTGTGCGACTAGTACCTAGCGCAGAAATGGCTGCAAGTGCTGTATGCTCCAAAAAGGGAGTTGAAATTGTACGTGAATGAACAGGTCTAGTGACCAGGAATAATATGTGTGAAGCGCACAAAGCATTGTATGTGCGCAATATAAAAACTCACCATTATTATTTTTAGATGGCAATAAATAAGTTCAGGCACATACATAATTGTCAAGCGCAGTTTAACTAGCGTTGTTTCGACGATGAATCAATGGTAAAGACCCATCATTGAATAAACGCTGGGCCAATGCAGTGTTAATTGTGTATTCTGAAATGTCTTATGATATGCACCGTCTTCCGTAATATGACCTAAGTACTGAACCCTCAATTAACCTACCCCCTGGAGCTCTCAGCTGCTCAATCAAATCAGTGTATTTCTAAAATTAGCTCATATTGTATGTCAGTTTCGCTTCAAAGAAAGGCATGGTATATAGGTATATTCGCATTGCTGCTCTCCAGTCTGCGTCATTTAGTCACCTCTCCTTTTAACGAAATATGTGGGTGTATAAAAGTGGCTAATATCAAGAATATATAAACCTTTGTATATTGTTATATATTCTTGCTAATATACATAGCATAATCAATGGTATATAGGAGACTTAAAGTATAATACCGAGATCAATTTGATACCGAGATGACAAAAATATGCATGCCTCTCTTACTTAAGTAAATGTTAACCGGCAAGGCAGCTGAAAATTGCGTTAGAAATTCCAGCATTTAATTAATGAAAAATACCAAGAATCAATTCAACAGCACACGGGTTAAATAGCATTTTATTTTCGCTGTCTGAATGTCCTGTTTTAATTTAGCATACACATTGACACCTCATATGTCAAAGATCTGGGCCAATCAAAATGATAGGCCTAATAGAAACAAATATGTATTGGCAAGTTTTAGGCATGTATTTGTTTTATAAAAAATAATATTTTCGTCATTTGAAGCTGGAAATTGCGTTAGCAATTCCAGCTTTAAATGAATGAAAAATGACAGCAAACATTTCAACAGAACACTGGTTAAATAACATTCATTTTCTCTGTCTGGATGGCATGCATTAGCTTAGCGCAAATATTGACACCTAATGTGTCTAAGATTAGGGCCAAGCATATGGATAATAGAAAAAAATATCTATTGACAATGATAGTCCTGATGTGAGAGCACAAAAGCGCATGCTGACAAAGCCTCAGGCAAGCACATTGCATATTGAATGGATCCAGTCGATCTCTCTTTTTAGTTTGTATACATTTCCACCTTTGGAGATTTAGTGGTTCGTGTACATTGCCTCGTACTGAATCACTTGAAATGGGTACTCTATATTGTCAAGGACTTCGTTGAAAATACTTCTCATTGACGACTACATCGTGAGTGTTGTTATGTAATGCAATACTGCGCTGAAAACGTGAAACAGTCATAGTCTGTGGTTTTTAATAGAATACTGCAGTGTAAAGCCAAAAGGTAGTATCTGCTTACTTAACAAGTGAACAGATACTGTGTTTTGTTTTTTTCAGAGCAGATATACTGCAGTGCAAATACAAACAGCAGTGTCTGGTTACTGGAAAATACATTAGTTACGCTAGCCCTTAAAGCGCTGAAATAAATAATTTAAATTTTCACCCACTTGAAGCTGTGTCTCGCTACCGCGACCCACAACTTCAAGTGGGTGAAAATCACTAATATGTGTTTAATTTGGGACAAAACATTTTCAAATCTTGATGTTCAAATGCTCATTTCATTCCCAATGACATTGATTTGAGCGGCTAATAAAACGGATCTAAACACTATAGAGTTGTAAGGGTTATTGGTGTTTTGCAAAAACTCGGTCCCGCTTACATCATACACCACTCTAAGGTGCAATAGGTCTATGCACTACTGCTGTTCAAAACCAAAACGATTTTGGCTTTGTGTGGCAGTATAGTGATCCAGTTGATTTTTTGCATAATCTTGTCTTCGTGTGGAGTGGAGTATGCAAGGTTTTCATTGTGTGAAAAAACCTCCTCTCACGCAGGATTCTGTCAGGAAATCCAACTACACAGAATGTGATATGGAAATAGAGGACCGAGTTAAAAAGATGTACAGATTTGTTGTAATGATATCTATATTTAAAATAATTTAAAATGTGAAGTAAGTTGTACCATTTGAAGAGTTTGGATGCATAAGCAACATATTTCATCATATTTTTTAATTTGAAAGTATTTAAATAATATGTAAATCAATATGCTAAACCATAGAAGTGTACACTTCTATGGCTAAAACTATTCATATTAAGGCTAAACATACACGTTTTGTCGAATGTCGTCAGTCCTTCTGCGTCACGCCCTTTAATAAAATAACCATGATCAGTTACAACAAGTAATATATTTGCCAAAATATTATGAATTAATTCTCGTGTGAATTTCTTTTTAACCTAAATGCAATTACTAGTCCAATTTATTAGTCTGAGGTGGTGTTAGTCTAATGATTATACCTATTGTATTTATAACAAACAAAAAAGTCATCCAGACAAACTGAGAAAATATTGAATACAACAGGCGTGGGCAAGTTTTTCTCGCCAATGTGAACAACAGATAACAATTGCCAAGGAATTTCATCTGAGAACATGGTCTAAAAATGTCAGTGGATTCCCAATAACTCTTGTAAATGTCTAGAATTGCCCTCAGGCTAATGTTCGACGTCTTCTGAGCGACTCAGTGATTTTTCGCGGCAGAGCGAGCACACATGGGGTTATATGGTGTGAAGGTCGAGAGTGAAGTAAGCCATAGCAGTGTTCAGCCGTGCAAAGACAAACAGCAGTAACTGCTTACTTTTCAAGTAAGCAGTTACTGCTGTTTGTCTTTACACTGCGGGAATCATTCTGACAGTGTCGTTTAAAAATAGGATTTATACTTTGAAACAATGGGACTGATGACTGGTTTTTTTCTACAGTCTATCACAACCATTTCAACAGATGTAAAAAGTTGAGTAAATTATTTTGTTACAACAAAACACTACAACAAAATTATTGTTTTGTGAGAGTTTACTTCCGTTATATTGTCAATTTGTCTGTCATTGATTATGATTAATGTAAATAGGAATGAAGTGATTTTATTTCTATTTTGATGGACTTCATTATTGACAGCTATGTACCAGCAAACACGAAACATTTGTATATAAATTGTACAATGTTGTTGGATCAACGTCTTCGACGTTGGACCGACGTTGTACAAATGTTTGCCTACACATACATATGTACCTCTTGTTCTCTTCAAATTTCCCTTACGCCATCTAATAGATCCACTCTCACCATGCCTATTTTAACATAATACAGAATATATTCATTTTCATACTATCTCATATATGAGAAGCTAAAATCAACCTTACAATGTGGGAAAAACAATTATCGGGTTATCATAGGAACACATATTTTCAGGGTATTAAATTATTATTGAAAATGGTGCGTACATGTAAACTGGAACTTTTAATGTTAGGCCAAGGATACTAGTATCCTTGGTTAGGCCTACTATAAATGAACATTTGTGTAAATATAATGTGACGAAATCTGTGACGTTCATCACAGAAACGCTCTATTTACACAATTGTTATCCCCATTTAGCGAGAAATAGAAATATATCATATACAAAATTTGAGTTTGAAAAATGTTTAAAATTAAAAAAATGAAATTTAGACTGTTTTATTACGTAGAGTAACACAAATAAAACATATATTTTTATCAATGTGGGTACCTTTAAATATGAAAGTACAATACCTCAAATCGTCATATCGCTTTGGATGTGAATAAATTTAACATTATAACCTAACAAACTAAGTATTTAATCAATTTCCCGCTCAGTTATCTCGCATCCGCTGATATATGCTTAACATGTTTAACATGGTGTTGTAGTATCGCAGGGCCCGTATACTCATACAAGTTACGATATATCGTAGGCTTCGGATTGGTCGAGATGGCCATCCCGACCAATCCGAAGCCTACGATATATCGTAACTTGTATGAGAATACGGCACCTGATGATTGTCAAAATTGTGCTTGTCAACTCTGTGACGTAAGTATCGGGAGGTTCTCCTGGCCCAGTTTAGCCTATATGTGCACAAAGCTGGCCTAAATCCCCATTCCTTCATTTCATTTATCGGGTGTAAAATCATTCCGTGGCGTGTTTTTCAGTCAGTCTATGACTTAAGTTATGGGGAAACAGGTTGATTATGAGCATAATTTTAAACAATGATTATTATATCTTTGTTGTTAACTAAATTTATCAGTGACTGCCGCCAACGAGTATTTACATAAAGTATACAAAATCCCGTAAAGCGCTATAGTAACTATTCAAATTATAAATATTTTAGTTCTTTCAGTGGGGGGATAGACTTTAGACGTCATAATCTGACGTCTACAGACGTCAGATTATGACGTCTAAAGTCGATCACCATGCTGTCAGAGTTAATATAAATATAATGTGATATAATTTGTCTATATAATGTAGACAAAAAATATAATGTGATATATCTTGGTCAATATGAAGCCTACGATATATCGTAACTTGTACTAGAATACAGGCCTAGGAGTAATATTAAAATCTATCCCAGTGAAAGGTTCTTAAAATATCCATGGTTAATGTTGCAAAAGAAAAAAGTGTAACAGCTGCAAACATTTTTTTTTGCGGTGGGGGACTAGTTAAGGATGTGGCAAAATATATGGGATAAGCTACATAGTATGCAGAATCAAATTATTAAAAAAGCATGTCACTAACAAACTTGTATTTCAAAGGCTATCTAAGTTATCTAAGTCAATGGGCTTACATATGCCTACCTAAATCACTTGATCACCAAAAGCTTAAATAATATGGCAGCTAAAATCACGGTGCGCGCTGATGAAGATTTGGATAGCCTTGTGTTTTGTGATTATAATGTTTTTATTTGAAAGTTGATGATTTTTTGTATGTTTCAGTTCACATGTTAAGTAGTCATGCATTATCAATAATCATGTTCACTATTGCTTTCTATGCGTCCTCAAATATGTTTCAACATATAGCCTATGTACATATTAAGCTGATGTTTCCTATTTTGATATTGACTATAGCTGAAGCTATAGCTATGATAGCTATAGCTGAAGCTATAGCTATAATAGCTATAGCTACAGCTATAGCGGTCCAAGTCTTGTATTCTACCCACGACCAATCGAAGAGTGGTTCGGCACATGACGAGATCGGCCAATAACCGCCGTCATTCAGTTGTTATTTAAATTAGGAGGTGGAATACGAGACTTGGGCCGCTATAGCTATATAGTTATTGCTAGCTAGCTTAGAGTTTATATGCTTTAAGTGATGGTGTGTCTCGAAATGACATATTATTGACGGACTTTTAATTTTTAGAAGCACAATAAATATATATATTTTTTTAACTTTTCGAAGCACAATAAATTTTTTTTGCTATAATTATCCATTGTTATAGCAATTGAAAAAAGGAGAGCTGAAAAGAAAACGACTGCCATAAAACGACAAGAAGTTTAAATATAATATATTTGAACTCTTAATTAAGAACAAATATTCTTGATTATCATAATTAACTGGGACATCGGCTTTCTAAATCACAAAATTATATTTTGATATTTTTAGAACTTCAGTTGCACTAAGTATATCTGTGCGATAAGGATGTTAAATTAAATTAATTATAATTATAATCAATATTAATTAATCATTATTATTAATAATTATTATTAGTAGTAATAATATCACAGATACGACTTTTGCACAACAATATCAGAAAAAATAACGTTAAGCGTACAACTGATTTTTCCTAGATCTTTTATTTTTTTCAAAATGTGAAAAATGACATATTTTTCTTTGTAACAAAGCAATTTATACAAAAACGTATTTCTGTGACAACCACATAATCTGGGTAACGCACTGCAGCGTCTGGAATACAACCTGAAATTTACCATAGAAGTCATTGCTCCACGGTTATAATGGCAAGCTCGCTGTGGTGAATATCGGAGTTAAACATAAAATCACCGGATTAATAAACAAACTAATAATCTCCTAACGCTCGCTGTTGTAAAATTGTCATCGTAAAACATTGAGTACGTTTTAGTTTATTTTATTCTTCACAAGAAAAGTTGGATATCCTCCAACTCAATTGATATATGAAGACAGTGAGAATGACGTTTGGGAACGTCGCTTCTATACCAGAAAGTTGCGTGAGACTAATTATATTATAACAGTCAACAAAAGATGCCACCTGAGTTTTCCAATCAATATGTTTTGTCCTCACTTCAATGTTCATTCTTCTGGTAATGTATAAACTGTTTCACCTATTGTATGCTCTGCAACGTAGCAAACAAAACATTTGAATAACATTTGTTCGACGTCGACCAACATCTTCGACGTTGGTCCAACATTGTATACATGTCATGCAAATGTTTTGTGTTTGCTGGGAAAGCAAAAGGGCCGTATCTGCTTAGTTTAATTAGGCAGATACTGATTACTTTACCAGTAAGCAGAGCTTTGCAGAGCAGTACTGTATCATGTGTATGGTCCCCTAGCAGTGAAAGGGTGGTATTTTCCAGTCAAATGAGTGGCACACACAACACTTTGGCTGCTAGGAAACAATGCATGGTTACGTGCCAATGGCTACGTGCCATAACAATAGTCGTTGGAAAGTTCAAACACTGTGTATACAGGCATCTTGACTGTTACGGATTTATTGGTTATTGCTTTTGTTCAAAGGAAAACATCATACTATGCTGTTTCTTGGAATGCTTAAAAATTGTTCAGATAAGAAAGTTTATATGCGGTGTTTATTTCATCAAAATATAGACTAAAATAAATACATAAATAAATATTTGGTGTCTGTAGAGAGGTTCCTTGTTGTAGACAAACGGCGACAACATGTTCACTCCACAATTTTCTTCGTTTAAAACCCAGTAAGCACAAAATATTTGTATACCATATTATTTGGACAATGCCTACCCAATGTCGAAGACGTTGGGCCGACGTTGTACAAACTGTTATACAAATATTTTGTGTGTGCTGGGTTTGGGGTCGCCTGAATAGATTACGTGAGACCTATCTTGTCTCGGTAAAATAATATACAGACCACCATCGACTATTCAATTACGTGTCCATAAAAATCTATTTTCTGAATGTGACAATACCACATGGTGAAGTATTCCGCCACACAAAGCCAAACAGCAGTATCTGCTCACTTCACAAGTGAGCTGATACTGCCTTTTGGCTATGCAGATCAGTATTGATAGCCAGGTGACCCCTGCCCCTGTGTGGTGAGGTGGTCTACGATTGGTCGAGACAGTCGGCGGGGAATCCCCTTTTCAGACTGCTTGAAACGCCCAACAAGCGTAATATAAAGTGCCGAGATAACGGAGCACTTCGCCCAGCATCGATTCAATGCTGGCGCAGCGTTGAAAACGCTGTACCAGCATTGAATCAATGCTGAACGATTTTCTCACTTATGCACCCTGTGACAGCTTTTGTATGCTATTACACTCATAACTTTATCATATTTGGTCCACACGGTCTTAAATTAGCCAAATTGTAAGAAGTCCTAGCGTGTAGCAGTCGACTCCATGTGGTTTCAAATTGCTATGTGCACAGCGAATGAGACTACATGGAAGTAAAGTTTGATGATCTGTCGTATTCTTGTGCCAGTAACTGTTGTGTTGGTTTAGACAAGGCTTTTGTTTACACACCCCTCGACTCATAAAGATCTACATTATATAGCACTTTATCATGAACTTAATAAATTGTCTGTAATGCTATCATCATGAGCATGACTGTAGGGGCGAATTATGTAGCTAACTAGTTTTCTCAACACAACTGATTCTTCAAATATTTAGTGTTAACCCTTACAGCGCGGGGATCGGGGATCACTATTGACAGTGTTAGCAAAATATTAGAGCGATTAGTTTTTGATAAGGTATATCCAATTGTGAATCCTCTAATTTCACCAAATCAACATGGTTTTATGAGAAAACGATCAGTACAGTCTCAGCTAATAAGTAATTATGACATAATTGGCGATGATCTTGACAAGGGTGTACAGGATGATATCATATTTTTAGATTTTTCTAAAGCATTCGACAAAGTACCACATAATCTCCTATTGCATAAGCTTAAGACGTTTGGCTTCATCAACAAACTTTTAAACTGGTTTACTGACTACCTGTCAGAAAGAAGCCAAACTGTTGAAGGCAAACAGTCTGTAAACTTGCCCGTAACATCTGGTGTACCACAGGGTTCTATCTTGGGACCACTTATATTTTTACTGTATGTAAACGACATATCTGATAGATGTTCTTTTACTGTATCATCATTTGCAGATGATGTTAAAATATTTAGAAAAATAAAATCCACTTCTGATTCTGATGTATTGCAGAATGATCTAAAATCAATTGGAAAATGTATTTTAATGTAAAAAAATGTAAAGTTATGTTAATTTCTAAAGCACATTGTCATATGAAATGTGAGTATCATGTAGACGGTCAGCCACTAACAAGGGTTGATTCCATGATTGACTTAGGAGTCACATTGACTACCAGTATGACTTCTAAAAATCACATTTGAAAAATGGTCTCAAAGGCTCAATGTATGTCAGGTTTGGTCAAACGTACTTTAGGATTTAATGCCCCTGTGGCAATAAAATTGCATTTGTATCTTTCTCATGTTAGAAGCTTACTTGAATATTGTACACCTTTGTGGTCTCCGTACCAGGTAAATGAAATTATGCGCTTTGAAAGAGTTCAACGTCATGTTACAAAATTTATTTTAAATGATTATTCATCTGATGTCTCATACAGAGATAGATGTCTAACTTTAGGTATACTGCCACTGTGTTACCGCAGAGAAATTCTCGATCTGTGTTTCCTATTTAAATGTCTACATGGTGAAATTGATATTAACATTAATACATACCTACAATTTGTACAATCAAATACCAGCAGACGGTCTGCCAACAATGGAACATTATTTTATTTAAACATGACAAAGACTGTACAAGCGCAATATATGATCTTTAACAGATTGGCTCGGACATGGAACAAGCTTCCACAACATATTCGCATGTCAGATAGTTTAGGCTCATTTAAAAGACAGTTCGGGTGTTTTGTATAAGTCACATTTAATTGATTTCGATATCAACAATCGTTGTACATGGGGTATAATCTGCTGCTGCTCTGGGTGTGATGTACGATAATACTTAGTCTGAGAAACATATGCTCTACATTGGTATTACCGCAACCTTTACTGTCTGAGTTGATGGGGGAAAGCTTTTCGCTACGCTTCCAAAAACTCGACAGCGAGGTTGGCGGATGGTTCTGATGTCCATACTTAGGTGTTGGCAGTCGACGAACCACCGTGTCCGACTTTTTCTAAAGACTCGACAGCGAGGTCGACGGATGTTTCTGATGCTAACGTAGGTGTTGGCAGTTGACGAGCGAACACCGTGTCCGACTTTTATTGGTATGTATACATTGTGTCTCGGTAGCGCGACGGCTTTACGAGCTGACGCCAGCCGATGGTTTTTAGACTAATCGTAATAATTTTATATAGGTATGTATATGTTAAAAGCATGACAATTATTATAACTTGCATATTTTGATTATAAAAATATTCTACTTGTATTTATTTTATAGGTTTCTACGCTTTCCAGAGTGTGTTTTTTTGCTACTATTTATAATAATATGTAGTTATTTTATCTCTGGTTTTGGCGCGGGAAACTCATATTATTATGTATATTATTTTTTTATACTTTTATGCTTATACTTTTTGTACATAGATGAATATAAATATAGTTGCTGCCTAGCTTGCAGAGTCTTCTATAAGCCTGTTCTAGCGCAGCACGACCAATGTTGTATATAATATTTTAATGATATAATGTGTATTTTTTTGTATCTGTTTTTAAATATATATTTATGTATTGATCAAAAGCTAAATAAAATTAAAATTAATAAAAAAATAAAAAGAACATTAGGTCTCCATGTTTTACACAAAATAATTCAGCGTTGTAAGGGTTAAGTTAATGAATCAATTCCCATATTCAGCACCCTTTGCCCGCTGAGTTATCTAATTTAAATTTTCACCCACTTGAAATTGTAACCCGCCACCGCATCTACGACTTCAACTTCAAATTACTGCTAATAAAATCTATTAACCCTTTAACCGCCGGTGCCGCCTATATTCGGGTTTTCATTTTTTATTAGCACATTAAGTATCACCGTTAAGGATAAAATGTGACATCAATGAGCAATATTTTAAAACAGTTGACCTCCATTTTGTGATATATTAAAAGGACTGGCCCAGGTTAAAATCATAAAAAAATCGGTGATTTTATTTTGGCTTCTATATATGACCATATGATGTAAACATGTCCATAGACTAGAACTGCATAAGTTTTTTAATTTCTGTGCTGCGCATTCACCAGTTAGGCTAGATATAGAGACGAAATTCCTGATTTCTATTTATTGACAACCATGTCAAAAATAAGAAATACGTGAATTTCGTCTCTATATCTAGCCTAACTGGTGAATGCGCAGCAGAAAAATTTTAAAACTTTTGCAGTTCTAGTCTATGCAAATGTTCACATAATATGGTCATATTAAGAAGCCAAAATAAAATCAGCGATTTTTTGATGATTTTAGACCTGGGTCAGTCCCTTTAATAATTTTCAGTCATTTGAAGTTGTGGATCACGTCAGCGAGACACAACTCCAAGTGAGTGAAAATTCTGATTGAATAATTTGCCGGCTGTAGGGCTAAAAACGACTATAGTCGCGCCTAGTGGGTAAAGGGTTAGGGCTAATGAATATGACCTAATTCTATCAAAACACCCAGGTGGAATATTTCGCTAGATTATAGCTCAAATCGTGCTTATATTAATGGATTTCGCTTCTTTATCGTCAATTAATTTTCTTGCGAGATATGTTTTGTGGTGGGATGAGTATTCTATATGTACGTCGCCAAGTCATTTTTATCAATTTATTCAAAGTCACTGGTCGCCCCCTTGATATCAGAGGGTCGTACCTGCCACCAACGGGACGAATTGTTAATATTGCCCCCGTGCAAACCCAAAATGCAGTATCTGCTTACTTCACAAGTAAACAGATACGGCCTTGTGAATTATTGCACAGCTGAATACTGCAGTGCAACAGCAAACATTAGTAACTTCCCAGTAAACACAAAACATTTGCATAACATTTATACAACGACGGCCCAACGTCTTCGACGCTGGTCCAACATTGTATGAATGTTATGCAAATGTTTTGTGTTTACTGGGTAATTCCTTTTTGTACAGCATACGATTTCGCTGTATCCCAAGTTATATGGGTATTAGTTATTTACATTTGAAGAGAAATAGAAAGCTGAGAATCTCAGTCGATGACTAGATAATCACACTGGATTACCGTTAAAATATGTCCCGTGCGGAAAATACTTCGTTGGTAAAAACCGAAGATGGCCGACCAGCACTGGGCTGGAAACACACAATTTTACCAATTTGAAGTAGGCCCCCACTATTTTAAGCATGTTAACGTAAAACAAAAATGCTGAGATAAAGGTAAAAGTGCAGGTTTATAGTCGGATATCAATTCTGAAGACATATCTTCCGACTTTACATCTTACCCCCTGGTCACTAGACCTGTTCATTCGTGTGCCATTTCAACTCAACGGAGAGCATGCAGTCCTACAGCCATTTTGGCGCATTTAATTTATCGTACACATTGCCATTTCTGTCAGGTACTCATGAAACAAGTAAAACATTTGAGGGTAAAGTGCCTTGCAAAGGACACAATATCGAAACAATGTCTCAAGATTGAGAAGGGAGAAACATTATATTCCTCTGAAAATCCTGCACCAAACGGGGTTCAAAACCGAACGACAGGCAGTGACATCGACACAGCGCCACGTTCTAACCATTGCGCTATGTCCTTCTCCGAGTAAGCAGATACGATAACAAACTTCTTTGTGAAATATCATGAACCTTTCATGAATATTTTGAGGTCACGAAACAACCTTTACCTTAAAAATGTAAATTCCTAACAGTGTTTACAACACAGTCCTTTCAAATTGACCTTATGTATATATGAATGACTTCTTGAAGGTCAATCAATGATCTTTACTTTAAAAATAAACGAGGCCCCACGTTTAATCGTTCCATTCCTATCTCAAAAGGATAACATTAGCTTCCTGTTAAGTTTCAAATTCATTTTAAAATATGCACAATAACTTTCCGAACCCTAGAAGACAACCAACCTGCATATGTTCCTCGTAAAAAACTAACACTGGGTCAAGAGCTTTCTCTATATCTAGCCTAGCCTGATGGAGCGCCCTGCCTGTGCCAATATGCAATGCCGAAACAATTGTAACATTCCGGAAATCTCACCTATTTGATCTGGCTTTCCCACCCTAGCTCCTAAGCAGCCCGGCTCCCTGTTGACGAACCTGCTTTGGCCTCGATTATGACACATGATCACGCTAAGGATTTGTGCGCCTCTAAAGGATAATTGCGCAATAGAAGATTGATTGATTGATTGATTGATTGATTGATTGATTCATTGATTGATTGATTGAATGAATGATTTATTGATTGATTGATTGATTGATTGATTGATTGATTGATTGATTGATTGATTGATTGATTGATTGATTGATTGATTGATTGATTGATTGATTGATTGATTGATTGATTGATTGATTGATTGATTGATTGATTGATTGATTGATTGATTGATTGATTGATTGATTGATTGATTGATTGATTGATTGATTGATTGATTGATTGATTGATTGATTGATTGATTGATTGATTGATTGATTGATTGATTGATTGATTGATTGATTGATTGATTGATTGATTGATTGATTGATTGATTGATTGATTGATTGAAGGCCAAAATAGTTTTTTCTAAAAAAGTAGGATATCTCTAGCATTTTGAGAGGTTACATGACACAATTTACATGAAAAACGTGAAATTTACTGCAAATTCCGTTTTGATTGACTTTATGTACATATGAATGAGCTTTGAAGGTCACAAAATGACATTTACCCTAAAAAGAAAAAAAACATCGCTACATTGTACTGTAAATAGGATATTCTAGGCGTTTTGGTAGGTCAGACGACCTACTTTATACGAAGAATTTTGCAATCTAAAACAAATTCCGTCACAATTGATCCAGTGTTATATGAATGACCTTCGAAGGTCACAAAATGATCTTTAACCTGAAAATAAAAATGCCGCCAATTTTGTTCTGAAAGGGTAGACCATAAGGTAAACTTCTAGCACTGGTGGCAAAAACTAACATTCCTATACAAGTGACCTCAATTGCATTACATAGCCCAGTGCACTATCGTTTGAAAACTCGTCTTCT
Source organism: Flabesymbios commensalis (assembly GCA_964017125.1). Taxonomy (NCBI): domain Eukaryota; kingdom Metazoa; phylum Annelida; class Polychaeta; order Terebellida; family Flabelligeridae; genus Flabesymbios; species Flabesymbios commensalis. The sequence continues at coordinate 38,460,383 of OZ024914.1, read as the reverse complement.
GGGGAGTTCGAAAATAATAATTTAGGTGATTTTTTTAGTATTTATATTTTAAAGAGGTGTGTGACAGTAAGTTACTTTTGATTATAGGATCATTCTTTATTATTTTTATGTCTCACAACATAACGGACAATGCTCTACATGAGAAATGACTTACGTTTTTGTCCATAGTTTTAAAACAAACATTATAAAAGTTCAGTTGTCATGATAATTTTGTACGTATACAACTACTGACATTTAACCTTTAGTCGTCATAATCTGACGTGATAACTATGTTAGTAACTGTGATAAGAAGAGCAAAATGATTAACTTCTAATCTTAGTCAGGATCAAACCACGAAACAGTTACTCAGACAAATGTGAAATATTTAATTTAAATTTCAGTATCGCTGCCGAAACGAGAAAGAGCAGAACATATTTTGCATTTTAACATGTTTAATATAATGATTTATTGGCTGAATGTTAAAATTGCACACACCACATATCATTCTACGATTTCGAGCTTTAACAATATAACCTTGGGGTTGTGAAGGTCAGTGAATTACCTATGTCGTTGCGTTTAACCCTTAAAGCGCTGAATTATTTTTATATAAACCATGGAGTACAAATGGTTATTTTCAATTTTTAAATCATCATAAATGTCTTAGTTAGCAGTTTCTGATTCATTTGAATATCTATTTTATGGTTCTACGGCCATTAGAAATAGTTTTACTCTTTACAGCGCGGGGATCGACTTTAGTCGTCAGAATCTGACGTCTACAGACGTCAGATTCTGACGACTAAAGTCGATCCCCGCGCTGTAAGGGTTATCAGTTCACACTTGTGCACCACAGGCCAGCCACAACATGAATAAAATTAACCCTTTACGCGCTAGGCACACTTATGATCGTTTTGGTCAGTTTCTTATCAAGTGAAATCACAGTTAATTGGGGATGAATTGAATGTTTAGATATCAAGATTTGCAACGGCTTGGTCTCAAACATGTCAAACTAAACAAATATGATCCGTCACGCAAAAAGGGCAGAACGCTCATTTTTTTCAGTTGATTTGATAGCCGCCAGCAAACAAAAACATTTATATAACACGTGTACAATGTTGGACCAACGTCGCAGATGTTGGGCCGACGTTGTATAAATGCTATACAAATGGTTTGTGTTTGCTGGGACGTGTCCTTCCTATTTCATGTTGGAAAATCCTCATTTTTGTTTGTTTTATTTTTTAAATATTTTAAAGTTAATTATGACATTATACAAATTATGTCTTAAATGACGTCAACAAACCTGCGGGGAGGTACTTTCTTGCATGGCGGCTCACAAAATATAAGTATGTTTTACTTAATTGTGGTAGCGAGACAAACCTTCAGAAAGAATTTAAATAATATTACTTGGCGTGTAAAGGGTTAATCTATGGAAATACTGATTTTTCAAAAATATAGATATTCCATTAAAATCAATACCTTCTGATATCTTTCTAATACATTTCATTTTGCATAAAGATGAATATTATTTTTAATATATTGACATATATAGGCCTAACCTTAATTTTATTGCACTTGTAAAGATAAATATGGCAATAAGATTTCCTTGATAACATGATATCGTTATTAGCCCTTTAACCGCCAAATTATTCAATTTGAATTTAACCCACTTGCAGTTGTGTCTCGCCGACGCGATCCACAACTTCAAGTGACTGAAAATTATTCAGATATGACAAAATGGAGGTCAACTCTTTTTAAATGTTGCTGGTTGATGTCACATTTTATCTTTAACAGATTTAAAATGTGGTGCTTGATGTGCTAATAAAAAATGAAAACCCGAATATATGCGGCAGCGGCGGTTAAAGGGTTAAATTTGTGACGTGCGTTTTTTCAAATCTTTTAGATGGAAATGTAACTTCATCGATAGCCGGTGTGCTGCGCCCATTATAGATACGAACAACTGGAAATTGCTTAATATATTTTTAAATATTCTGAGGTGCGCTTCCAGTTTGCATCGAGTGCTGAGTTATTTCTAATGACGCACATGACACATTCTTTGATCTACGTCGGCAAAATTATAATACTTGATACTTTTTTATCCCCACGACCCATCGATAGAAAACCGGGCTTGGACATTATTCACCGATTTCTTTACGACAGATAAATAAACATACATGTGGCATGGGCGCCTTACGTGACAAGGTAAATATTTATCGACGACATATATTTTGGGGAAACCTGCAAACTGGTCACCGTTGACATTTACCTAAGATAGGATGTGCTGCCACATCGTATAAATTAACAATATTTACCGACAATTTCCAGAATTGAGTGTCCGAAAGCCCTAACGAATATTGGAAAATGTGAAAACAACTAAAAACTAATCAAATACAATAATATTAATTCTGATATTACTATGAGTCACTTCTATCAAACTTTTAAGCAACAATCGCAACCTCCAGCTTTAGATATGTCAGACCGAATCTTATGTCTACAATCGATGTTACAAATAACAACTTTATATAATCACGACAAAAACTAAGCAAAATATAGTATTTTAAACGAAATTCTGTTTCGAAAATTTACGAGAAATGAAATCGCGAATGCTATTCGCGAAGCTTAAGATGGTAAGGCGACTGGAATAGATGGGTTTCCAATAGAACTAAATTCGTCAAACAATCTGGCATTTGTTTCAATAGTGTAATGCCTAATTATAAGAAAATTAAAGTCGTGTAGTTTTACCCCAAACGTTGGGTGGATGGGGTAATAGTATTTAAGAGTGATTGTAAAATTGGTTCTGAAAACTACCGCAAAATTACTGTCCTACCGGCATTATGTAAACTTCTCGAAATAGTGTTAGAAAAGCGTCTACAGTTTAAAAATAATGTTTGTTCTGATAATGACCTATTTCAGGCAGGATTTAAAGCAAACAGTGGAGCCGCATATAATATATTAATACTCTATTCTCTTGTTCATATGTATACAACACTGGAAACAAAACTTCAGGTATGTTATTAGTATTATGATTTATATAAATCAAAATGCCTTATCCTACAAACTTTTTAAGAGAAATGTTAGTCTATTTTTTTAAACCTAACAAAACGTACTTTTCAATATAAAGAAAACTAGAGTGAATAGGGGAAATAACTTTAGATTGTCTTTTAAAAGCTGATTTGGAGTGTTTTAAGGATGTGTTTTGTCAATTATTTAACGACGATTTTAAGTGATTTAGATGTCGAGTTGAGCCTTCAATGTGGAGTTAAGCTATACAGGAAGTTACTTTTTTATTTAATATAATTATTATGCAGGTGGTTTTATTTTATTCTCACATTCTGCAAAACGTTTGCAAAAACAATTGAAATGTTCATATATATTTTGTGCAAAATGACACCTGATTGTTTATTGGAAACAAAGGTGGCTATCTATATATCTGCTTAAACATTGCGAAATTGTGCTTTTATAACTTATCGAAATTGTAAGCGCAATATATAAATATCCAGAGGTATGGTGCTCAAACAAACAAACAAAAAAAAAATTCTGTGAGAACTTCGCATATTTCTAATGAGGCGTTCAAATAAATATTTCCAATACGAAATAATAGTTCTGAGACTAGATTAGCACTAAGAGCTTTTAACAGTCAAATTTTACCAATTTCATTATATTGCACAGAGGTATAATGTACGACGGAAAGCAAATACAAGAAATCGAGCAAGTACAATAATTATTGAATTTTAAAAAGAATGTTGGGTTTTTGCCGACAAACCTCATATTTGACTGTATATGGGGGGACAGGTCATTTTCCTATTATAGTTGTACAAAATATTTATGTTTTAACACATTGGTGTCATATTGTATCTCCTGAAAGTGTTTTACGATGGACACATTTGTAACGCTTTTAACTTGCCGAGAATGCTGTATTGTTAGGCTTTGGTGAAACATGTGCGTGTATGCTTTAGTCAAATAGAAGTCGATTTTATCTATGCACATATTTTGTTTGCACATTACATGATTTTATTAGCACAATATATGACTTTATCTGCACATTTCATGTTTTATCTGCTTACAGTTATACCTTATATTTGACTTTTCTGTATGCATTTCATACTTTTGTTGGAGGTTCCCACATTGAAAAAAATATATGTTTTATTTGTGCTACTCTTCATATTGAAACATGTCTCTCTATTTGTGAATAACAGTTGTGTAAATAGGGCATTTCTGTGTTGAGCGTCACATGTTTCGTTATATTATATCTACACAAATGTTAATTTATGGTAACAATAAAAGTACCAAAATATTTTTCCCATGATACAAAATGTTCTCACAATGTGAGGTCAATTTTAGCATTATCATGTATATGGGACAGTATGAAATTGAATATATTCTGTATATGTTGAAATAGGCATAGTTATAACAATGTTGACTATGTAGAATTTAGAGTATTTGAAAATTCGCTGTGATCTGGGCGCCAGCATATTTGAACAACAGCTACGCCGTATTCACAAATCGCACATACATTGGTGAATTGTATACTGTTCTCAACCCATTATATTCACTTGTGAGATTTATTGCGATTTTTATAAAAAAAACATTGTTAATTTCAATTCACTTGATACTTCATAGATACTTCTTAACCTAACCTGACTAGTACTAGTATATGGTACTTGTTATTCTGGTGTAATTCTGGTGTTTGTTATTCTGGTGATATTTTAGTGGAAGGATTATGTTAAAAGCTGAGATAAGCAAAAAATATAGTATGATGAAATGCGTTTAAAAAATACAGTATTTACAGTAAACTACAGCTGAAATGAAATGGGGTTAGCAAAGCGATCATAAAGCTCTGATTAGTTTGATGCATGCTCATTCTATTGGATGTCAGATTAAACGTGTGAGCTGGACCTGTGATTTTTTATGTTAATAGTTTGTTTACAAGATGTGGAAATAAAGAGCTCTATAATCTTTACTAAGCAACAAAAGCACGTTATTGGAGCTGCTAACTATTGGTCATGGGTGGCACTTGCATTCTAGCTTGCATGTTGAAAATTGCTGTTAACAATGTGAGTAGGCATACTTTTGAATCATGCTTGTGTTTTTCTGGTGTATACATACTTACTTACTTACTTACTTACTTACTTACTTACTTACTTACATATGACATGTAAGGACAATAATATTGTGACTATTTTATTGTCAATAAACTATCTGTCTATTTGTCTGTTCATCGTTTCAGTGCTAATGATTTATTTGTTTTAATAATCGATAACATCACTATTATTGATCTTTAAATGTGTGTTTACCCCTT
>OZ024914.1:38385111-38450111 GCA_964017125.1 Flabesymbios commensalis | reverse complement strand
ATCTTGAAAAAATAATACCTAGCAGGGGTATTTTTTTTATTGTGGCAATCTCTCCAAGTTTGAGTCATGTAACGGGGATGTTTTAACGCTTTCGTGCCGAAAACAGTCACATCGAGTTTTGACATGTTTCTAGTGCCACGTTAGCAACAGTGCTAATAGAAGTCGCATCCTTGTCCAGAATTTATATGCACACAGCTATAAATATATGCTTGAATGGCTGGTTTCAGATTGTTGCATTGTAGAATGGCTACGGGATTTTATTTTTGCTGTCTATATATAGTATACTGTTTGATGTTAATACCTAGTTCATTCTGAACAATACCTAGTTAATTCTTAGAAAAATCACCATGCATATGCCTATCATATGTATTTAGGAATGAGATATATTATAAGCGTTAGCTAATCCTAGGGTACGTTAGTCAATCTCATCAATGCCGTTAGTCAATCTTTGTATTATTTATAAAATGCGTTAGACAATCTTTCCGCAATCTTTTTCGGATGTCAAATTTACCAAACTCTTACGTTTTTAACAAACCCCGATACTCCCTAAAAATCCCTTACATTCGGTGGGTGAATGGCTAGCCCGGACATTGTGATAAAATACCTCAAAGGAGCAGAAAACTGATTTTCGGTGAATCCATCTTGGATAGGCTAACGCCGGCGTTAGCTAATCCAGTTTCGCCCCAGTGATTATTGTAAAGTTCACGACCAACGTGTACAACAACGAACGGGATCAGTTTGAGATGTTACTGTGGGTTTGTATTGATGGACAATATTATGGTTCTGTTCATATTATGCACTGGGAAAAAAACACAAGACACTGAGTACAAGGATAAATATATTTGTAGAAAAAATATATCCTCAACAACATTACCATAAATACAATACGCAAGAATATATGCAACAGTTCCATTCAATTGTCAAATATTACTCCGACTTTTCATTATAATACACATTACATAGTCATAAATCAGCTGTGGATGCAATATGATAGTCAAGATAGTTAGTTGCACCAATGATGCAATAATAATATGGCCGCGCTAACAGTGCCGCACAAAGGCAAACAACAGTAACTGCTTACTTGAAAAGTAAGCAGTTACTGCTGCTTGATTTTGCACGTGGCAAAATACACAACATTAACCACCGTTGTGTTATACATACAAAAATAGTGTCATTGTCAACTGTACACAAATGATCATGGCGATGCAATATATTATTAATATCTTCACTGGTACAAATGATGCAATAACACTGTCAGTAATGATACACGGGATGACACCCAGTGTCTTCAGTTCAATAGCATGTTCAGTGAGTTTTTACATTATAATGAGAGTGTGTTCCCAGCAAACACGAGATATTGAACCAATGTTGGTTCAATGTTGGGCCGGCGTTGTAGACGGCGGCCAACATTCACCCAACATTGTTTTAATGTCTCGTGTTTGCTGGGTTAACAGTGCGGGTTATATATCGATATAGCCACCTCGGTAATAAGGTCGTATCTGACATTTTATAATGTGGCAGGAGCGATCATTTTTTCAAGGTGGCACGCATCATGCAATTGTACAACATTGGCTAAAATAAATCAACGTTTATGGGAATAGTTTTTCACTCATTTGGAACAGAGAATTTTGTCAGCAATGCCAGCTTAAGTGAATAAGAAAAATTTTGATGATAATTGCAAATTATAAAAAACAAAACAGTTTCGGTTTTTTGAGGTTGGATTATTACGCAATACGGCCTCAAATGAATGATAAGATTCAACGCAGCACCTAAAGTTAAAGAGATATATGTTAAAAAAAAAAAAAAAAATTACATCATTTGTAACTACGAATACCATTTTTTAGTTATATAGCATTAAGATTTATATCAAAGTACAACGTCTCGCGCAAGGTCAAGTGTTTACGGTATTGATACTCAAAGTTAAATATGGCTGACGACTATTGTGCACTATTGTGCACTATTCTTTAACCCTTTCACCGCCAAGTTATTCAATTTGAATTTTCACCCACTTGAAATTGTGTCTCGCTGACGCGATCCACAACTTCAAGTGAGTGAAAATTATTCAGATTTGACAAAATGGAGGTCAACTGTTTTCAAATATTGCTGATTGATGCCACATTTTATCTTTAACATGTTTAAAAGGTGGTACTTAATGTGCTGATAAAAAATGAAAAAACGAATATATGCGGCACCGGCGGTTAAAGGGTTAACCCTTACACAATTATTTTTAGTCGTCGTTTTCAATTTACTTTATAGCCGATCAAATCACTGTTATTGGGAATGAAACGAGTGTTGTGTCTCGCTACCGCGACACACAACTTCAAACATTTACAATGTTGATGTTAAAGCATTCGTTACATTCCCAATAACTGTAATTTAATCTGCTAATAAAACAGATTGAAAACGATTATAATCGTGCTTAGCGCTTAAATGGTTAATAGGATTTAAATCTTAGACAGGATTAACTTGATCAACTAACAATAACGCAAAATTTAAAATGTCGTTTGTGATTGATGAAACTTCTTTTTATATCACCATCTCAACATTCCATACTTATCTTCGATCTTACACAATATATCTCAATAGCTTATACTTGTTTATCAGTTAAGGCAGATTTAGTGAACGCCACCCGATCAAAGTGACCATTAATAACATCATAATAGGCAGTTATTGATATAACAGATAGCCCAGCAAACACGAGACATTCACCCAATGCTGCTTCAATGTTGGGCCAGCGTCGAAGACGCTGGGCCAACATTGAAACAGCCTTGGGTGAATGGCTCGCGTTTGCTGGAAGTACGTGGTCCCTCTGCAGTGTGCGTGTGTCAACTAGAATACATCATTATAATCTGAGGTAAAAAAATACAAACAGCAGGAACTGCTTGCTGCAAAAGTGACCAGTTACTGCTGTTTGTCTTTGAAAGTTGTTATACTATGATAACCAAATAGCTGACGAGACAATTCATGACACTACATGACTTGTATTACCGTCCACTAGCAGCTAAAGTGTTAACCCTTGTGTTGCTAAGACCAATATTAACGTTTTCAAGCAAATTTCAGACTAAATAAAATACCACAAAAATGTGTAACATGTATTGTGGTAGATGCTCAGTTAATCTAATAATTCAATTCTGGAAAAGTCTATTTTTTATGAATAAAATGATTTTTTATTCATTTAAAGTTGGAGATTACGTCAGCATATCCAGCTTCAAATAAATGAAAAATATTCACAAACATTTCAGCAACACAAGCGTTAATGTGCCACAGGTTTGAGTGACACTTTAACACTTTGGCTGCTAGGGATCGGTGTGAATTAAATCTTGTACCGATGTGTTGAAATCACTGTTCATAAATTATATTCATACAACATGTCTAAGAAAAAAGGGGTTTTTGAAGTTAACAGGCTAATTATCCAAGTCAAAAGGCAGTATATGCTTACAATACATTTTGGCATTGCATGCCCTTGATCAATTGACGTCGTCATTGCCCGACCACGTGTCAGATTTAGCATTTCCGTTCATTTCGTTGCAATTTTAATTCAAGTATCCTGATAAGTCCGCAATTAGGGTATTGTATGATATAAAAATTGGCTGCTCTGCATCGTCCACAAAACTGCCGTGCAAAGCCAAAAGGCAGTATCTGCTTACTTTACAAGTAGGCAGGTACTGCATTTTGGCTTTTTTGCGGAACTGAATCACTAAAGTGTTGTAAGTTCAACTGTAATGAGTGATACTTACAGCAATTTAGATGCTAGGGGGGATATTATACATATAAATACCTAAGCTCACTAATATTCTTAATATTAGATAATATTACACGGTAGGCAAATTGAAGTTGGCTACATCAGTGTTGGTCAGTGAGATCCATACGTTAGTACTGCTGTGCAAAGCCAACATGCAGTATACATCTGCTTACTCGTAAAGAAAGCAGATACTGCCTTTTGGCATTGCACTGCAGAGTAGAATAAGCACTCTGTGAACGCCTAAAGACCACGTTAACAGTCGCCAATCATTACAATGATTACACAGGTCATTCACATATTCGCTCAATTTGTGTAATTTGTGTAACCACATAATATCACACATATTCCTTCAAACTACAAGATGATAATTACGGCAATCCAGATTGTTAAAATTACAGGACCATTTCACCCTTATAGCACTACAGTATGAAATTTAAATTTTCACCCACTTAAAGTTGTGTTTCGCTACCGCGATCTACAACTTCAAATGGGTGAAAATTACTCATAATTATTTGTTTAATTATTTGAGACTAAACATTTGCGAATCTTGATGTTCAAACACACACTTCGTACTCAATAACAGTGATTGAACATGCTAATAAAATATATTGAAAACGACTGTAATTAAATATCAAGGTGAAAAGCGACACATATCGCCCCCCCCCCCAACAAACACAAGACGCTGAACCAATGAAGGCTTAATTTTGGTCCAACGTCGAAGACGGTGGACCACCACTAAACCAGCATTGGTTCAACGTCTTGTGTTCGCTCGGCCGGTAATTTAGACAATGACACAGACCGATGTGTGACATTTCTTGCAAGTTAAGACGAGTCTACATTAAGTGTTAGATTTTATTTTAAACTATTTGAAATAAAGTGAAAACAAATGACAGTGACTTCTCTTGAGACACGCATAATTGATTTATACACACATTTGCGACAGTCGCAATTAATAACACATCAAAAATGTGGGGAAATATACATTGTTATACGTTCATACAAAAGTAATACGTTAGGACAAAAGATTGGCGTGTCACATTTTGTTACACTAGGAGTGTTAAGTACAAAAGAATGAACAAGAATCGCAACATTCGTCACCTTGGATATGAAAGGGTGTATCTGCCACTTTACAAAGTGGCGGATACACCCTTTCATGTCCGAGGTGGTGCATTATTGCTAACGACGGCAACAGTCATTGGTGAAATCTTAATCACCGATTCTTCAATATTGTAAATACATTTATTATTGTCACTGATATATGGCAGAGGTACGGTATCTGCAGTGTGTAAGCTGATTGTGTGCCAAAAACGTAAAATAGCGTACCGGACACCTTCTGTCTCTGTTTATATATTATATATATGTACAGTCATGTCCGGGCAGAGCGAACTGCCACAGATGCAGTCTTAACAATGATCGTCTTTACCCAAAGAAAGTTCGCTCACATGATTGCGATGTGTCATTTCGTGGAGTCATTTCGCTTCCTCGCAGTGTGCTGCTCCGCGTGGTCAAAATACAGTGACTGGGTTTGTGGGGAAAACTAATTTATCGTGGTATATCTAACTAAAATGTGATTTTCAATCCAAGAATTCAATATATAGTTTTCATTTATTTGAAGCCGGCATTGCTGACGCAATTGCCGGCTTCAAATAAAAGAAAAATACCCCTATTTAGCTGAAATTGAGCTTGTAATATTGGGTTTCATTTTATTCGAGATCTCTTATACCTGCAAAATTGATAACATTTTACGGTGTAAAAAAACAACGTAAAATATTATTGATAGGCACCCTGCTACTGTATTTTGAGAGTTTTCAGAGCACATGACGCACATTCCATCAGTGTGATGAAGAAGTGCGCTTGTGGGTTTGGGAAGTGGTAGTTAACGCGGGTCCACTTGCACGTTTCCAGGTTCATGTGCGATAACGCAATGCGGGTACACATTTTGCCAACTGTCTTGCACATGACCGCATAACGCACACTGTCGTTTTGTTGCAGAACACGAAAGAGGCATCAGTCTTTCAGCTATCAGCATCCATGCAGCCACACTGACAGCCAGCCACTCTGTCAGCCAGACAGTCAGATTCAGACGTCTCCCGCCTTTCCATATCGCATCCCTTCGGGTGTGTCCCGAGTCTGGCTCATCAGGATCACCACTCACCGCCAGCCGGACGCTTCTGGACCGAACTTATACACCAGACGACGCCCGTCCACCCTCTCTAGAATACCACGCTTATAATAATACCTGAAAATAAACAGCAGAAATTAAGGAAATAGTGATAAATTAGGGAGACACATCAGGGAAACACACACTACCAGCAAACACAAAAAATTTGTATAACATTTATACAATGCTGGACCAACGTCGAAGACGTTGGGCCGGTGTTGTATAAATGTTATACAAATGTTTTGTGTTTGCTGGTATATGACTCTACCGGAGACTTAACCCTTTAACCGCCGGTCACCATTATATTCGTTACTTTAATTTTTTTATTAGCAAATTAAATACCATCTTTTGAACATTTTTAAATACAACGTGACATCAACAAGATTTCAAAATCGTTGACCATCATTTTGTCAAATCAAAATAATTTTCACTTACTTGAAGTTGTGAATCGCGTCAGCGAGAAATAACTTCAAGTGAGTGAAAATTCTAATTGGCGGTTAAAGGGTCAAAGGAGCTTGTAATTTTCACCCATTTTAAGTTGTGGATCGCGGTAGCGAGACACAACTTCAAGTGGGTGAAAATTTGAATTCCATAATTATGTTTGATATATTCCTATCAAATATTAAAGTATTTTTAAAATCCGAACAACTAAAATACAACAAAATAAAATAAAATAGTTGTAATGGTTAACATGGTTAATGTAACGTTATCATGAGAAAGGTTAATTTTATCAGTATAAGTATTTATCCACTCTATATCTATGTGATAAATATGGCCATAGCATATCAAACATCACTATAGGTTACGTTTATCAGCATAAGTATTGATCCGCTCTATCTATGAGATAAATGCACATGTATGGCCATAACATATCAAATATTACTATTACAATCCTGTCACAACGGCCCACATCCACCTACTAAAAACCGATAGAATCGTAAAAAAATCCAAGTTTTAGGACTACAATTAAAAAAATACAAGTAAATTGGTTAAGTATTTACAATATACATTTATTTTATTTTATTTATCTTATTTATTTGAAATACCCGGGAGCGCACATAGATGACAGAAAGCTGGTGTGACAGGGTCTTTAGAGGATGTGAAAAATCTTCCGTACAAAGGCAAACAACAGTAAATGCTTGCGTTTCAGTAATTAGTGTAGTGTTTACTTTGATTGGCAGTAATTATAAAAAATAATGTTAAATAAATACAATAACGTCATTCAGCTAAGCGTAAATTATGGGTAAAATGATCCTTATTGCGGATATATAATGTCAAAATAAGCCTAAAATAATTACAAGAATTTTAATCACTATGACAAAGTTATTAATTATTTTGAAACAGTTGGAAAATCCACACAAATGCAATTACGTCATACAGTGTTCCAAATAGAATGTCAGGAGTGCAGGGGCATTTATGAGATGTAGAACCAATGCTGGTTTTATGTTGGGCCAGCAGTTAGAGGTTTGCTGCCCATAAATGTACGTGGCATGGTCATTTAAGGCTAAAGCGGGCCTGTAAAAGTACACAGGGTTATTTCTAATACATAGAAAGCTGGAAAAAAAAAATGTACGTGGCATGGTCATTTAAGGCTAAAGCGAGCCTGTAAAAGTACACAGGGTTATTTCTAATACATAGAAAGCTGGGAATTGTGTCAGCAACGGCAGCTTCAAATTAACGAAACTTGAATAATGCAGCACAAAATCATACTGATGATTCCGAGGCCGGAAAACCCGTGTTTCCTTGAGAAAAATATAATAAAAAATACTAAAACATATCATCAGAATTAGCTGGGCTGGGTTTGCAGCCATGGGGGGGGGGGGGGGGCGGAGGAAATGGGCAAATTCAGACATTTAAATACATGCACTGATATGCACTCTTTATAACTAACTGGAACACTGAATTGAAAGGAAATAGTGTACATTTATTGACCTAATTTTTATCTAGTTGGGCTGAGGTCTCAGCTCCAACCTGAAGCCTTTTCACCGAACTTGAAGCAGAGTTTCTTGGGAAATTTGCCATTCTTTGGCACCATAGCGAAATAGCCAGCGCTCCGACAAAACCTGTAGGAGTTAATACACATTCTATAAGTTAAACCACCACAGCTTCTTAGTTTCTATCCCAGTTTGTTTGCACAGCTTGCATTCCGACTGAGATTTAAAACGGACCCATCCAGCGCACAAGTGTCATTGATTCTATGTGTAGTTTAATGTTGTACCTCAAACAACAATAAACACGTCTCGTCTCCTTGGGTATGCAAGGGTGTATCTGCAACGAAGTGGCAGATACACAGTTTCATATCCAACGGAATCAACCACTCACGCTCGCTGGGTGGTCACTCGTTTAAATGTCAGTAACAGTTTTTTTAATTTTCCATATTAAACTGTTAAAGGGGCAGTCATGTTTAAAAGGCGCCTGCGCATCCACCTATGTACATATAGCGCCCATCCATGCCCGCCGCCATGACTGTGTTATTTCAGGAATACAGCGTTAAAGTCAGTTACCAAGCAGCGCGTATATTCTCGTGCAAAGCCAATAGGCTGTATCTACTTACTTTACAAGTTAGCAGATACAGCCTATTGGCTTTGCAGAGAAGTATATATGAAGCTGACAACGCTATCAGGATGATCCTAGCGGCTATAGTGTCATCTTCTCCATCCAAGGCTACACACACGGAGAGCGCAGCTTTTTGACGGTTGAAGATGCCATAATGCCTGCTTCTGTGACATAGTCGCGCAGGCGCCTTTTAAACATTAATTACACGTGTACTGCTGTACAAAGCAAAAAAACAGTATCTGCAGATAAGCAGATACAGCCTTTTGCATTTGTAGAGCAGAAATAGGTCTCTTTCTCACACACAATCACCACACCCACTGTAATCTATATACCCTTATATATGTACAACAATAACCAGTAATCTCAAATTAAACAGCTTCTTTTACGTCAACATCGGATCATAATTTTGTGGTGTTATAGTTAGTTATAACTCCCCACATATGAAACATATGAAACATATGACGTTGAGCCGGTGTTGGGCTAATGTTGGTCCGACGTCGTAGATGGCGGGCCAACCTTAGCCCAACACCGATTCAATGTCTCATGTTTGCTGGGGCTCAGTTTTTTTTATTTTTATGAAAGAAAAAACGTTTTTGATAATATTATTAATCAGCACAACCGGGAACTATTAAAACTATAGATTTAGAAATTTATTGCCTAAGGACTCCCAAAACATAACGTAAAAGAACCGTGCGTTATCCTTAATGCTAAATAGTAAACAAGCAAAACCGATATACCATAATAATTTAAATGTACTAGTAAAAACAGTAACCCCACTTATACTAATAACAATCACTAATAATAATATTCAAATAGTATTACTTGACAGGGTTATACGTCATTAAAGAGCATGGTATGCGATAAGAAAAAATACCATTAATAAATAAACCTGGCATCAAAATAGTTGTAAATATATTATTATATATACATGTTGGGTTTTAATTAAAAAATTATCCAGCACCTTAACTATTGGTATTATAATAATTAGATAAAACCGTTATAAACAATTTCTAAAAACCGTAAATTCGCATGTGATATCAAAAGTTAGTATATTATTCCGTATATGCCATACCGAATTTAAGATGGCATTGTCGGCGCAATTCACACATTGCATGGAATTAATGATTGGACATCGAGTCGATCTTTTATTATGGGTGGTCTTTCGATTGTGTCTTTATACCATGACTAATGATAGATAGCAGTAATGACATCGCAAAACATTTTAGCACTCTGAAATGCTAACTCTGATTGAATTAGAGCTTTGCAAATCAAAGATTGATTTATTTTCAGCAACAGAAAACTGAGCATGTAAGAAAAGAGTGAGCCAGACGATTAGGAATTTAAAAAAATAACCCCTAAAGTTGAGTTGTACGAGACACACAACTTCAAGTGGTAAAAAAATAATTTCCTTTGTAGAATTTGAATCAACACTTATGGCGATCTAGCAAATTTGCTCATTTATCTTTTAAATATCTTGTTTGAAGAAAAATAAATTGCTGAAAACCGCTACAGAAACAGAGGCTACTAACCCTCACAACGCCGAAATATTTTTATACAAACCATGGGGACTAAAAGGTGTTTTTTCAATTTGAATTCATCGTAAATGTCCTAGTTAGCTCTTTCTGCTTTATTTAAATACCTATGTTATGGGTCCATGCGGCCATTACAAATATTTCATTCTTTCAGTGCAGTGATCAACGACGCCTAAAGTCAGTCCCCGCGCTGGAAGTGTCAACAATACGAAACGCTACACCGAGTTTTGATATCACACACGAGCTACACCACAGATAAAAAGATCACCCGAAAATGTTATCAGCAATTGTCCAAGTCTATTCTCACCTCATTGCCCTGCTTAGCTTCTCGTAGGTCATGCCCGGGTTGCGCTTCTTCTCTCCCCATTTCTTGGCCACCATCTCGCTCTGCATGAAGCGGAACACCCCCTCCGCCTTATCCTCCCATTTGATGAGGGAAGGGTTGCAGGCGGAGTCTTTCAGCATCTCGCGTACAAACTCCCACAGGTGGTTACCTTTGGAGGCTGCAGATTGAGAAAGGGTTAATTTTACGGTAACATTCAAAATTGCAAAGATATCGGTATTTAGCACTCTGAATTTTCTAGGGTAATTCAGCCTGCTTTCAACATATTCAAGACCCAACAATAAATTAATCCTTAAACTGCTGATCGCAACCATTGTCGTTAGACGTTTAAATCATAGTTATTGGGAATGAAATGAGTGTTTAAACATCAAGATTTGCAAATGTTGGTGTCATTTAAACAAATATCAGTAATTGTCAGCCACTTGATGTTGTGGGTCGCGTGAGCGAGACACAACTTCAAGTGGGAAAAAAATTTTAATACATTAACTTCATTGCAGAATAAGTATAATAAATTACGGCTGATTTGAAAGTTTTGAACATATTTAAGAGTTGTTATTAATTTCTTACATTTCAAAAAAATTATTAAACAGAAATCGACCCAAGATTTGAATTCCACTATTATTGAAATAACATCGAAATGATTAGCTGAATATATTACGTGAGCTTATGGGTCATTGTATTATTGGTCAGGGAGAATAGTGTTTTATACTTTTATACTTGAAACAAGTAGGCCCATGTGTCGAAATCTTCATAGCGTGTGTTTGGCTGGGTAACCCAGCCAACACAAAACATTTTTATAACATTTGTACAACATCGGCCCAACATCTTCGACGTTGGTCCAACATTGTACAAATGTCATAAAAATGTTTTGTGTTTGCTGAGATAATTTGAGCCCTAAAAGTTCGTCAATATTAAAGCATAATTCAATTAGAATTGATAAAGTTATATTTACTGTGGCCTGGTCGTCTACCTCTGTGGTTTGGCTTTCTGTCAGTACCATTTTTGGTGGGTGGTCTTCCGGGGCGCCTGCGCACTGGTTGGTTTACCCGGGGTGCCCTTGTAGGGTTTGGGTATCCGGTCATGAAGCACTCCGTAAAAGGGTACGCGTCACCTGAGTGCCTATCCAGCTGACTAGACGAACTGGACCCAGAGACTGAAAAACACGAGCAAGTGAATCATAACATGGTGGTCTAAAACTCCTAGTCGACACCATCCTCAGGAGGTTCTCCTGGCCCAGTTTAGCCTATATGTGCACAAAGGTGGCCTAAAGCCCGATTATTTTTTTTTCCTAGTCGACACTTAATAACTTAGATTCCACAAGATTATCAGGAAAGAGATTGTGAAGCAAATACATTTTCGTCGAATACAATTAAATCAAATTTAGATTACTCCAAGTGATATCGAGCATTCAATACATCTTCTCAAAAAAAATGTTTTTAAATATTGAATTATGTTTACAAAAAATAACAAGTGATGAGATAATTTGTCTGTTTACAAATATTATGTCATAATATATTTTATCTGCTTACATTATATGTTACTTAACTCAACGATTTTGAAAATACTTTTTTGATTCAGAAATTTCTCTTCAAATAAAAATAAATAAGTAAGTGAGTGTTACAATAAACTTAAAATCATACCCCAAAGGAACATTAACATGATCAAATCAATATAGCATGATTAATTATTTCAATGTAAATAACACGCCACTCCACCCCTAAGCAAGCAAGCAGAGAGCATAAATGTGTCGAAGGGAATATTTTAGATTTATGGACACAAATATGTATTGTGTTTTTTGATAAATCCTGAACACGATTTTCGAAACACGAGATCGCCTCATAATTCATAATTCACTTCTAACTATATAAGCAGATTGGGATATGCGAAATTAACCCTTTAAGCGCTGAGCACGACATTTTGGTAATGAAATGAGTGCTTAAACATCAATATTTGCAAATGTTGGTTAGAATTTAACAGGTCTATAATTATGATTATGAGTAATTTCCACCCACTTGAAGTTGTGAGTCGCGATAGCGAGACACAACTTCAAGTGGGTTAAAATTTAAATAGAACAGGCTTAAAAGCGGAATTGAATATACATTCTAGATTTCAACTTGATTGTCATGTGCTTTGGATGTATGACGCCTGAGGATCTTTGCAAGCGTGCACGCAGGAGTTGCAAGGAAGCTAATATATAGAAGAGGAATAGTGAGGAATGTGCATGTTCTCCGTGCAAAAGAAAAACAGTAGCTCCTTATGTAAAAAATAAGCAATTACTGCATTTGAACGCTGGATATTGTACTGAATACTGCGGAATGTCCAAGCCATACACGAAGACCAGGTTGATTTGCATTACGAGATAATTTCCTTTAAACTAAGCAACCTCCTGCAGTTAGAACTTCTTAAACAAGGCACGACGTCACAGTGGTTTCCAGAGGTAACACTTGTTTGGCCTCGCGAGTAAAATAGTTGAGCAAATGTTAACAATCAACGAGAGCTTCTGCAGTATTGGTGCAGCGGATTTGCTTTGATCAGTCACCACGCTCTCTTTGCTAAATGTATGGCTTGGCGACTCCTCTTTAGATACAGCAACAGCGTTCACCAGAAAATCCTTGGAAAATAAATCCCACCGCACTGTCGTGAAAAGCCGAAAAGGCAGTATCTGCCCATTTTACAAGTAAGCAGATACTGCCTTTTGGCTTTGCAGAGCAGCATACTTACCATCTGATTCGTAGCCAGAAGACTCGTGTGCTTCTGTCACGTCTTGGAAAGCATCGGTGGGGTCGAAGTCGTAGTTAATGTATTCCTCCGGACTTTGTGGGAAGTCTATATCCTGTGTGAGCTGCTGATGGTGATGTTGCTGCTGCTGGTGATGCTGTTGATGTTGGTACTGATGGTGGTGACGCTCCATCATCACAGGTTGATGAGGATGGTGATGATGATGGTGTGATGGGTACTGCATTCTGTGGAGCTGTTGGTCTGCGGTGAGGGTGCATGTTGTCAGATCAATGTAAGCTGTCAGACCCAACAGAAAACACCCATTTACTATCCTGTTACAAGTTACCCAAAACCACGAGACGTTGAACCAATGCTGGGTTGATGTTGGCCCCGCTGGGCCAACATCAACCCAGCATTGGCACAACGTCTCGTGTGTCCTGGGTACACAAGTTTACGTTACCGCGGTACAGATGCAATATAGTGCTGACATGCAGGGAGACATCCTTAAGAGGAAAGCTAAAGTGATAGATAACACTGCATGAAGTAGAAGAATTAGAACGCAGAACAAGCAGAGAAGTATCAAATTCATGATAGAGTATTGTCAGCAAAAGATAACCATAGCTACCTATCACTTGGCAAAGATCATTAAACAGTTCATAAAAGTTTAGTTGATTGCATCACAATAATAATCTTTTCAGTGCGGTCGACGCTTTTCATGTGTTTTTAGAGGTGTTGAGACGAAAATATCGCCTGAAATCCACCAAATGTGTGAGTAAAGATCTCATAAAAGCCACAAGCTGTTTTGAAAAGTTACGATGGGGGTAGTTTTTATTCGTTTTAGTATGACAATTGCGTCAGCAATGACAGCTACGAACGAACACAGATATCAAATGTTAGTGTACACTCGTGTCACCAGTGTCTCTATCTCTGATGTGACACCCACTGATAGCTCAGTGTAATGTTAGTGCAGCACTCAAAGGGTTGCAGAAGGTCATTTCGCAGTTTACAAGCGTATTTTGATTCAGATTGTCACATGAATTATTGCAAAACGACATTAATTTCGTGCATTCAGGTTATTCTAAGGCATTTTCAAGTAAGGCGGGTCGGTTCAAACTATGCATAGATCAGGGTTTTGCATTTGATTGGTAAAATTTACCAGCAGTAATATTGTATTTACAGTTCTGCCGTGAAAAAAACAGAAGACAGTATCTGCTTATTTTACAAGTAAGGAGATACTGTATTTTGCATTTGCAGAGCAGATTTTATTAAATTTTATTCTCAAGAAGCATAACATATAGTGATTATTAGCTTTACGTAGCCTTGTAATTATTTAGCTCGATCGAATAATTGAACAGCAAACTGCAGTCATATTAGACGATTCATTCCATGGATCATCCGATATCACTGTTATTCAATTATTCATATCCACAGAAACAAAGTAAATAGATCCGTCACCTACAAAGCCAGAATGAAGCTCGGGTATAATGTACAGGCACAGCTTCTGACATTCGGCACTTCGAAAGCAGCTGGGCTCGTATTCTCGTAAAGTTACGATATATCGTTGGCTTCGTATCGGTCTCGACCAACCCGAAGACTACGATATATCGTAACTTGTGTGAGAATACGGGCGCTGTGAGGCATGAGTTTGAGACTTACGTGTTTGGTGGTAGGGCTGCTCGTGCAGCATGGAGTCCGGAGCATGGATACCCGGACTGCATGGCTCTGGAGCACGGAAGTCAGCTGTGAAAAACAAAACAAGCTCAGTTTACATCTCTCTGGTCTCAGCATGGTGGAGGTGTTAACATGGTTAACGTCCGTGCTAGTTCAAAATTGAGTTTCAAGTTTAGATCTGTGGAGCAACTATTTTCTAAAGGTAAAAAAGGCGTCAAATCTGTGAACCCCGTAAAAGATATAACCTTATTCTACAAATTCTAGTCATTTACAGTCACTTGAAGCTGTGGATCGCACTACCGAGGCACAGCTTCGAGTGACCGAAATTTAAAATTGAACAGCCCAGAGCTCTGAGTCCAAGAGTCGTACTCAAAAGCGAAATTAAATTAATTATCTTGTTTATTTTCCACCCAACTGCAGTTGTGGCTCGGTACCGCGACACAAAATTTCACATGGGTGAGAAATACTCACATTTGCAAATATTGAGTGAAAATTATTGAGATTTGCCAAAAAGGAGGTTACCAATAATATTTTCAAATCTTGTTGATTGATGAGACATCAATAAAATGTTAAAAAGATAGTATTAAATTAATGTGACAGTAAAAAAACTAAAACCCTAATAAAATCGGGACCGGCGATTAATGGTTATGTTAGACCCGAAAAAGACCTCGAAACTGACTCGCAAGTGTAGATTCGCAAATCCGCGGGGCTCGCGCTGCGGATTTGTCAAATCTCTACTTCTCGTCCTGCATTCTGGCTGTGGCAGACTGACCTTGCTTCAGAAGTTCCCTCAGCGTCTCGTAATAGATATCTCCGTAGCTCGGTTCCAGCATCAAGAAGTCTTGTCGCGACATGCCGCACAGCTGCTGACCGTTCATGGCGTTGAACTTCTCCCCGCAGATGTCTCCCTCCAGCTGGCGTACCTTGGCCGTGTAGTACAGCCAGTCCAGGATCTGACACGAACTCCACGCCTCCGGGTGATCCTTAGTCCAGCTTTTCAGGTCGTACTTCTCTGGAACGAACAAGGAGAAACGCGGCTGCATATCGTGGACTTGTAACGTGGGGATTTATAGGTCTGTACCGTGCGGAGTCACCCGCGGTTTCGACCGTCTTTAGACGTCAGAATCTGACGTCTAAAGACGTCGGATTCTGACGTCTAAGGACGGTCCCCGCACTTTATAATTGTGGTAGACCCATAACATAGGTATTCAAATGAAGCGGAAAAAGCTAAGTAAGACATTTATGATGATTCCAAATTGAGAAAAACACATGCTGTAAGGGCTAAGACGAAACTGCTCAAATGCAACAGTAACCTGGCAACGGCTTACTTGGAAAGTAAGCAGTTATTGTTGTTCACATTACAGGGCGGTGCTGTGATTGATTGTAAAAAAAATTACACGTTATGAACACAAGAGTGCGCAGAGAGCGAAATCCTGAGAGAAAATAAGAAAACTTGCGTTCACACGTCAGCTCAAAGCTGCGGCTGTGACTGTCCAGTTTGTAAAAGAGCACCCATCAAACGTGGCATATTTGCCATCGGTGACTCGATATAGCGCGCGACTTAGACGTTGACTGACACCAAACAGCGTTTGGCATTGCGCAAAGATGAAGACACCTGCAAGAAATAGTCCATCCAAGCACTTGAAGATAGCTAGGTTCCGCAATGTATAAAATAACTACGCGCGGATATCTTATTGGAGGAATTTGCTTATCGGATATTACATCACGCCTTATCAGATTCTTATCAAGCCACTGTCAGTCTTGATTGTCATAAATCAATCCACTCAATCTCCACAAAGAAGTCACTTCGTCCGAATTCATAATGTATTATAAAATATTGAGCGTTACTAATAAACGTTATATTTGCTACCCCGGTCAACGAAACGCTACATTGTTCGATAATGAGCTATTTCAACTTCTCGAGTAGCATACAGACCCTGCTGCCATATCGGCGTTGTGAATATAGCGTATGATGACATCTGTCATCTCAGACACTCATTGGCTTGCGTGAAGTGGAGTATGGCTCCCGTGGTTTATACAACAATATCTCAACGTTGTCAATTGGTATAGGTTAAGGTAAAATCAAACCACGAACTTATCTGAAAGATGTTTCCGCCAAGCAGCATATATAATTTAAGTGATTTGAGCGCCTGTGCATTGTGCATGTCAGCTAATAATGTTAGGTATGATTCGCTGGCTAAGTATATCGTGTTCACGTTCAATGCCCATCTTTCCACCAACGGTTTTTACAATCTGTTATGAGGTGTTTTTTTTAAATCGCGAACCAGGAAATAAATTATGGCCAAAATACCTGTTGGTGACTTCCTGGTAAAGTCAAACTAGATAATGTGATGTTGAAGTAGCCGCTTTGATTGTTCCCTGTCTGTTCTATTTCCTGGTACTCACTATTCTGAGAGATATCACTACCTGTTGGTCAGTCAGGTAGCTGGACAGTGAGTGTGGTCAGTCAGCTGGTCAGGTCACCAAACTGCTGGACCGGACACGCTGACCATGGTTGAGGGGTCATCACCAGGAAGTGGACTGACCAGAGGAATCTAATTACAGATTCAGATGGGCGTATCAGGGTGGGAACAAATCTGTCGTGCAGCGCCAAAACCCAGTAACTGCTGACTTTTCAATAAGTAGTTACTGTCTTTCGGCTTTGCGGAGGTGAGATGACCACATTTCTAATCAGCGCCCAGAACTAGCTGCAGGTTCAAGGTAAACGTTAAGGTCATTCGTGAGTTCTTGAATAAGTTTGTATGATATGTGTGTTGGTCAGCACGTCAGTACTAATCGTCCCCTTGGATATGAAAGGGTGTATCTGCCACTTTACAAAGTGACAGATACACCCTTTCATATCCAAGTGGACGACTTGTGCTAGTGGGATGGATGGGAATATCAGGCTCATAAATAATTGTATAATGTTCCAGTGCTGTGTACCATCTAACATTTTTGTCACTGCCCAATGGGCACACGACATTATTGTGACGTTGAATCAACGCAAATGACGTTGAGTCACTGTTGAAACAACGCCGCGTAGGCCTACCCAGTGGGTAATTTGAAGCTTAAAATTATATTTACACTGCTGACACAATGACCAGTATGAAAAATGTTTACAAAATACACAATTGTATAATTTGCAACTGCGGTTTTGTTTGAGATAGTCTATGTACCAGCGCATTTGATACATAAGTTAACCTAGTGAACACATTGTCCTAATTCTGGCTTGATGCTGGCCCACCGTCCGCGACGCTAACTCAACATCAATCCAGCAATAGGTCAGCGTATCGTGTTTGTATTTGAAAGCAAGCACATCGACCCTTATAAGGGTTGATGTGCTTACTTTTAAATACAAACACGATACGCTGAAGTGCTGCCGGAACCGTATATATCCGTTTTCAAGAAAATTTCAGACCAATAAATTCAATCCGAATTGCTCAAATGTTTTGTGATAGATGCTTAGTTAATCTAAAAATTAAATTTTGAAAGTGTATTTTGTCTAATAAATAAAATTATTTTTCGTCATTTGGAGCTGGAAATTGCGTTAGCAATTCCAGCTTCAAATGAATGAAAAACAGTCTGAAATATTAATTAAGATTTATGTTTCCTCCTAAAACCGCGATCCAAACATAACAGGGCACATAAACATAATTTCCCGCTACTTACTTTTCCTTGATGTATTATGTCATTTTTACTATGCTTTATCTAAACTTGTTCGCTAACGTCTGCAAATTTAAGGCCAGCGTATTTTTGTTCAAGAATTACATCGACAGTAAATGTGAAAAAAGTAATCCGCTCTTCTGGAAACTAATTTCCCTTAAACATGCTTTTAAAATATAATACAAAGCTACTAGAGAAACAAATTCTAGGCTTAACCCCCTAGATCTTTGAAATATTCCATTTCAATTGTCAGTCAATTGAAGCGGTGTCTCGCTACCGCGATACACAACTTCAAGTGACGGAAAATTAATCTGATTTGTATTATTTAAGTCTCAACATGTATCACCATTTCCAGGTTTCGATCGCATTTTACATTAAACAACTGGTTTTACAAGTGCTTATAACAGCACAGATTGGCTATAGTATAGTTTGCATCGGGGCTCTTGTGGTTAGAATATTTCCGCTTCTCCAATTGTGTACATCGCCCTGTTTTGACGTGCGCACTGGTTATACGTACACAAGTATGTCACTGTACTAACCATTATAGAGAATGGTTTACATTTGTATTTTTAGTTTTTAATAGGGTTCATCATGCGAGGCATGAAAATACTTGCGCATAAATAATACTGGCCACTTAGAAGTGATTTCGTCCCGTGGTCGATTCGACACACACCAGCGGAAATCAACAGGAAATGCGCCACGCTTGACGTGCAGATCGAAGTAGCAAGTGCCATCTCATTGGACAGCTCGCTAGCCAATGAAAACATCGGATGATAAGGGCATCACTGTGTGGAAAACTAGAGTTCATCGGAAATACAGGATTGTGATAAAGTGTTGCTATTATGCGTCGATGGTGACTGCGACAACGGCCATGTGGTGTGGGGCCTGATCATGATGCTTTTTCAACGGTATACTCTACAATATACGGCTTTCCATGGTCACATACAGTCAACTAAGTATCAACCCTTTAACCGCCAAATTATTCAATTTGAATTTTCACCCACTTGAAGTGGTGTCTCTCTGACGCGATCCACAACTCCAAGTGAGTGAAAAAATTTCAGATTTGACAAAATTGAAGTCAAATTTTTCCAAATCTTGCTGATTGATGTCACATTTTATCTTTAACATATTTAAAATGTGGTACTTAATGTGCTAATAAAATATGAAAAACCGAATATATGCGGCACCGGCGGTTAAAGGGTTAAAGAGTTGTATCTGCCACGCTGAAATACTTTTTAAAAACCATGGATACCAAAGGGAATTTTTATTTTGAAATCATTCTAAATGGTTTAGTTAGCTATTTCCGCTTCATTTGAATACCTATGTTATAGGTCTACGGCCATTATAAATATTTTTACTCTCACAGTGCGGAGGGTCGACTTCAAAGGTCAGAATCTGACGTCTACAGACGTCAGATTCTGACGTCTGAAGTCGATCCCCGTGCTGTATGGGTTAACACTTAAATGACAATACATGCCTAAATTTAATAGGAAATGGAATGCCAAATCAAAATACTATGTTCTATGAACAAAAAACTCGTAATGAGTATGTCGCATTGTGACTAAAATGGTTTCTTGGCCCAACGTCATTGACGTTGGCCCAGCCTTCGCCACACTCACGGGATGTTGAGGCAGTGTTGGGCCATCTTACCGCATCCGGTCTGACAGTCAGACCACTGGTCTGCCAGTAGCAGACAACTTAATGGATGAACTTTGAACCAGCTTCGGCTCACCTTCTTCTGCAATTATTTACGAGTGTATTCTATTCGTCCGTGACATGTAGCTCGGCGTACGACATAATCAAAAAAGAGAGTAGGAATTCAGTCCAAACAAAATGGGAATATTGTATTAATTATTAAGCATGTTAAAACTACATGTCATTCTTGTCTGAGAACCACAAACTCAGTCACAACCAATCGCCAAAAACTGACGTAATTTTCTAACCTAAATTAGGAAAACATTATTCGAACAAAGTGTCATTTTCCAACCCCGACCAATGGCTTAGAATGTCACATGACAATACCAGCTAATCACCGCCGTCATTCAGTTGTTATTTAAATTTGAGCGTATACGCCCTAATTTAAATAACAATTTTATGAATGTCGGCGGTGATTTTGCAGCGTTCGAACGCCCAGAACGACGTTCGAACGGCCGTTCCATTTTTTTTTTTACAGGGGTAGAACACCATTTTTCTTGCATTTAAAACTGAAATTGCGTTCGCAATTTCAGTTTTAAAGGCAAAACTGAAATTGCGCTCGCAATTTCAGTTTTAAAGGCAAGAAAAATGGTGTTCTACCCCTATTTTTCCAAGGGTAGAACACCATTTTTCTTGCCTTTAAAACTTAAATTGCGTTCACAATTTAAGTTTTAAGGGCAAGAAAAACGGCATTTTTCCGTTCTGATCCCTATACTACTTACTTGCGTCCGGGTCCATCATGGCATGACCCAGGCGATCCTCCTCGCCCCCGTGGGGGTCCATGGCTATGTAGGTCTTCCTGGGGTCAGGGATGTCATCCTCCCCCATGAGTGACAGGAAGGATCCCCCTCCCTCCCCCAGTGACGTCATCACCCCGTTCACGTCAAGGGAATCCTGCAACAAAAACAATTATTTCCATGGAGTCATCGGGTCACGTAATAATGTAATATATGTAACTATAACAACATATAACACATCCGCATGGAGTCATCTGATCACGTCCAACAAACACAAAACATTTGTATAACATTTGTACAGCGCCGACATTGTACAAATGTTATACAAATGTCTTGTGTTTGCTGAGACGCAATAATGTGATATATACCACATCAATTATGCGTCCTGTAACCATGGTAACAATGTGAAAGGGGTATAAGACACATCCAAGGAATCCCTTGGCAATAATGTAACAGTGGTGCAATAGACACCAATAGTCATATTATATAACAAGGTCGAACCGTATTCGTGATCGTCGCTCATCTGATCAAAATATGTTATTTGTTCCTCGGATTAAGACCAAGATGGGTGAAGGGTTTTTATCTGTGGCGGCACCAAAATTGTGGAATCGTCTTCCCCGTGAAATTAGAATCTAAAACAGTTTAATCTTTCAGGAAAAAAAGAACAACTTTTTATTTTAACCAAGCTTTTCCGACCTAGTTTTTTTGTGGCCTAGCATGTTCAGTTGGTGACCCAGAATAAAGTAACGACTGCGATACTGAATACTTCTTCTGATTTTCGCACCTATGAGCTCGGGACACCAAGGAGTTAGGCGCTATAGAAGTTTATATATTCATTCATTTATCCATTCATAACTATGTAGCAGTGGTATAAGAGACATCCAACGAGTGGTGTCTTATTTATTTAACAAGACAATCATAAAAAACTGCGAAATGCTCTAATGTGCACATAGAAGACAAAAAATAAGTGACTAATTTAGTCATACGCTATACCGAACCGATCACGTGTCGATTGTAATCTTTATAATCACGCCCGTTAGATCAGGTAACAATACAGAAGTGGCATAAAACACGCGCAGTAGACACTGTTATGGAGTGGCATAAAACGTCACTGAGATCTTATAATAATATTACACTTTACACCTTGGAAATAAATACCTGTATTTGATAACAGGACGGCGGGTCTGCTCTCAAATGCCGACCGACTTCTGCCTGGTTTTATAGCTTGTAATGGACTGTAAATGTTTTTTTCTTCGAACAATCGCCAGATGCTAGTTTTCGGCAGTTCACCACCCACATCCCAGCAAACACGAGACGTTGACCCAGCGTTGTTTTAATGTTGGCCCGCCGTCTACGACGTCGGCCCAACCTTAAAACAACGTTGGGTCAACATCTCGTATTTGCTGGGATGATGGTGTAGACATCTTGCGCAGGATAACTAAGAAAACGTTACTTAGCCGGCTACATGCGCTGGTTTAACGTCGTGCCAATGCCTGGCCAGCGTTACGGACGATGGCCAGGCATTGGCACAACGTTAGGTAGACGTCCGTAGCCAGGCGTGTAGGACCACTGTGACTCCCGTCTGGCATAAACAAAGGACCGGAGAAGCTGTTGCTTGCTGGCCAGAAGCCATAGTAACCCTCCCAACGCTGAAATAGTTTTTTTTATAAACCATGGAGACCAAAGGGTCCTTTAAATTTAAAAACATCATAAGTGTCTTAGTCAGCTCTTTCCGCTTCATTTGAATACCTATGTCATGGGTCTACGGTCATTATAAATATGGTTTTACTCTTACAGTCCGGGGATCGACTTTAGACGTCAGGTTCTGACGTCTAAAGTCGATCCCCGCGCTGTAGGGTTAAACGGAGAAAAAAGTGCCAGGAAACGCTCCTGGAAGTCCTGGAAAACAGGTTACACCCCGAGGCGCGCATTTGTTCCGCTGCTGTCAATAAGTCTGTTACAGTGTTTCTTTCTAAAACTTTTATGACAGATCACTTGTTAGTACTTCAACCACTGCGGGACAACAGCATGAATTAATTATTGGTATCGAAGACCATTTCAGGTGATGAAATAAGTTTGCCTGAGCTTTGGGAGGTTATACAAAAATTCGTGCCACTCAATGTTCCTTTTGTTAGCAGCAATCATCACTATATCACGGTGAATTGAAGAAAAACATTCCCAACGGTGCGAAGGGAGAGAAAATCGCGTTTTGTTCTGCAAAAGCAAACGAAATCAACTGGTTACTGTTGAATTAAACACGCACTTACTGTTCTTTGCCTTTGCATGGCAAAACTGACGGGCCGATTTTTTTAACTGCCTCCCTCGCACATGTGCTCACTTATCTGAACAGGGAGGCTTGCAAGTGAATCGGTGGAGTTCAAATGAAGGAAACCAGTGCGAGTTTAAGGCACTCTCTGATGCTCCAAAGGTGGGTGGGAGGACGCTGGCCCAACATCAAACCAACATTGGGTCAGCGTCTCGTGTTTGCTGGGTTAAGAAAAGCCCGAGGACGGTTGTTTCCTCGAGAGTTGCTGACAGCAGAACACCATGTGAGATTCAGCAGCTCGTCTGGCAGCTGCTTCATGGCGTCTTCTGCGATGCCACCATCGAGTACAGCAGGTGTGCCCCCATCACGAACCTCAAGTGGCGCTGTGTTGGACTGGCGTTCACGATGCTGGGCCAACGTTATACCAGAGCGGGTTTCAAAAAGTGGAGATCACAGAAGAGTTGCGAGCCATTACGATTCAGGAGATTCAAAAGCGATACAAAATATAGTTATTCAAAATATAAAGACAAAGCCACGAGCAATGTTGCCACGAGTCTGTGCTTGATCATATTAATAAAAAAATACAAAAAAAATTCGCGCAAGGGATATGCATAGGCCTAATAGCAAGAATATATAAACCATTTTTCTTGATAATAGTGATATATTTGTAGATAATTTACGAAATAGTCAGATGATTCCGTAATAGTGTAAAATGAAAACACAGAATGAATACTGCAGGCTATGAGTACTATAGGAGTTAGGAAGTATAATATAATCTCGTTGTCATTTGAATCATATTTTCAATACATTTTAATGGTCAACAAAAATTTGGGAAACTAGTATTTTATTAATTAAGTGAAGCGAACAATATTGTGGCAGCACGGCTCGCTCTTATAATGGCTTATCATTGTAAACGAAACTCTCCAGGCTAAAAATGTCAATGAACTCTTAAATTGCACGAAAGGGATGACACGGTGCAACAGAGCCGGTTCACTTTTCACCTGACCAGGGGGCCTGTTCAGGACATTTCTCACACTGAAGCGGATGATGCCCTCTCCGTGATATAGCAGCAAACACGAAAAATTGAGCTATTGTTGGTTCAATGTTGGGCCAGCGTCGTAGACGCTGGACCAACATTGAACCAACAATGGATGAATGTCTCGTGTTTTCTGATACAGCAGGTGGTGCGGCACTTTAACTTGGGGTGGGCTGATTATTCATGGCCAATAGTGAAATCTACATTGGTGCCGTGCGATTTGAACTAGCTTCATCTGGAATTGTAATTCCAAGCAAGACGGAACTGCGACAGTAATTCTGCTTTCGCATGGAATGAAAATCACTCATTACGAATGATATAATTATGTAATTATTTAATTCCAAATTGTGAATTAAAATTATTTATGATCAGAAATTTGTTTTCGCTATTGACATTTGACAATAAGGATCTATGATATATGTACGATTATTAGTCTGGTGTGGCACAACGCATTCATGCAGCAGAATATGTGATATCCATATAATTATCCAAACTATTCGCTTAATCTGTAGGCTTCAATATGTTAGCGGAATGAATGCAGAATGCTTAAGTGAGCAGAATGGGGGTTAGACGAGGTGTAGCATACGGATTTGTGTTTCACGCGGCAAAACAGGTGGTGTTTAAATTTAAGTCTGAGTTGGTGTTTAGACCTGCTACGCAGGGGTAGAGGGGGGTATAGTTGTAAGAGAGAGCAAGCACAAAACATTAGTATAACATTTATACAACGTCGATCCAACGTCGGAGACGTTGGACCGACGTTGTATGAGTGTTATACAAATGTTTTGTGTTTGCTGGGGACTCAGCTAGTGTAAGTTCTTGGTTTCAGTGAGCTAGAGAAGTGGGGTAGTAAATCTACAGATCACACAGCCGCGCGTAACATTCATCCCTAAACCTGCGAACCAAAGGCAAACAGCAGTAACTGCTTACTTGGAAAGTAGGCAGTTACTACTGATTGCCTTTGCAGAGCGGTATTGTCTGCCTGGTAACCAACAAGAGGCAACCCAGCAAACACAAAATCATTTGCATAATATTTATACAATGTTGGAACAACGTCGAATACGTTGGGCCGGCGTTGTATTAATGTTATACAAGTGTTTTGTATTTGTTGGAACCAGACATAAGCATTATACACCAGACAGTGACACAAAGGTGGGTTAAAGTTGGCTCACTGTCCGCGACGTTAGCCCAGCAATAAAACAACTTTGACTCACCTGTTTGTTCAAATAATGCTAGCTGGCACTGCACGTCTTAAATAGTATTGGACTACAAATTGGTGACTTTGGGAGTCGAACTCAAGTTGGTTGTGGTATAATTATGTAGAACTTTAATGGATACAGCAATACCGCTTTGCAAAGCCAAAAGGCAGCATCTGCTAACTTGCAAAGTAAGCAGATACTACCTATTGGCTTTGCACGAGCGAATAGCAGCAGAATATAATTATCGTATAGATAATGACTTGACTTTTTCAGCAAGCAATTTTTTTCATTTTTATTCGTGACGGTGTACACATAAATTGAGCGAAAATAATAAATCGCTTACATATACCTGTATACCTGCTTACCAATAAAACAAATCTATCAGATGGGGACGATACACTTGGAAAATGTTTTTTTTTGTAAAATAAGTTGAGCGTGCATGTTAAACTGAGACTCACTGAAACGTGCAAATTAACTCTGCTCTCCAGTTTAAACGTTTAGTACATGAACTCACCTCGTTTGACACGACTACAGAGTCTCGCAGGGCGTTCAGGTCTGCATGCATCGCGGCTTCTTCTCGATACCTGCAATCATACGTTCAGAATTGGAATATGACTGACTGAAAACTCGGCGAAACATATATATATGAAAAGATAGTGCTCAGGCAATAACGTAATGTCCAGTTTAGTCCTTTCATTGCGGTGACCATCTTTGTCATGTTTATACTTCAGAATCTCTGTAGACGTCAGATTCTGACGTATAAAGGCGGTCACCGCACTGAAAGAGTTAAAATATTTATAATGGTCGTGGACCCATAACGTAGGTATTCAAGTAAAATGGAAAGAGCTGACTGAGACATTTATGATGATTTCAAATTGAAAATAACCTTTGATATATTATTTTATATGAAAAATAATTCAGCAGAATCTGACGTCTGTAGACGTCGGATTATGACGTCTTAATCGATCACTGTAAGAATAAACATAATTTCTAATGGCCGTAGACCCATAACATAGGTATTCAAATGAATCGAAAAGAGCTAGCTAGAAGACATTTATGATGATTTCAAATGAAAAAACCCATTGGTTGCGATGTTTTTTTTACAAATTAATTCAGCGTTTTAAGGGTTAAGGGTTAACCCTTTGGGCTCCCCCGCCGCAGTGATGCAGCAAATGGCATTATTATTTTGAATAACATTTGTAAAATAAAACATCGTAACTATGATCCATCACATTAAGGAGGTTCTGAGATTTAAAATAGGTGGATATTTCATAAAATGTGAACATTTTCATTCACTCTAAGGTGTGAATTGCTGAGGCAATTCACACCCCAAGGTGAATGAAAATGCGGGTAAAATGCTGGGTGCTGTGAGGGAGCATAACGGAACTGACCAGCTAACGTTAGTTAAAATCTAAAGATGATAATTAAAATGTACTTCCAATCTCATACGTGGAGAATACAATTTTTGCTTACGTAATTATTGTAATTTTGTGTGGTACAGCAATTTGTGTATAATTTGTTATCAACTTGCATCACGCCTATTTAAGTGACAAAGTTATGTAATCAAACAAAGAAGGATCAGTGTTATTGTATATGCCCCCTAGCTGGTGTATACCAGATTGAAATAGCACACTGGCACGAAATAAAAGTGGTAAAAGACTATTCTGTAGTTTTGTTGTATATGATCAAGAACGCGACGCCGCCGCTAGTAGTTTTAACTGAATATGTCTGACGAAAAAACGATCGGTATTGTATTAAAACTGACTCACAGCATGTCGCGGCCTGATATTTCTTTTCGGGTTCGACAGAGCTTGAAAAGTTCTTTTTTCCTCAAATTTCCAAAATCTGTGTTCAATAATCTAGTCCCAGGGTCCGTACTGAGTCACTGACAGACATGCCGAGGCGTCTGCAGTCTGCATGGAAACGGGTCGGGTCAGAGGTGACCGCACCTGCGCAGTGCGTGCTAGAGCAATGGCGGCGACCGCACGTTTAGTACTTGTTGGTCTGTGCTGCGACGTTGGCGCAGCTGTGAGACAACGTTGGCGTGAGAATCTGCGTGTGTGTGGGGGGGGGGGTAGTTTACATATGCATAAGTTGACCCAGTTATTGCCTGACACACATGCAGTAGCCATTGTAACGGACGAGGGGGTCCGGAGGGGTGGGGAGCATAGCGCCGACAAAAACACGGAGTTTGTGAGGCGGTGTCGGACTTGTTTAGGACATCTCGCCCTGGTGGTCCCTCACACAACTACCATCTGGACGCACCATTCCCCCCCCCCCCCGCACCCTCCATTAAATCCTGCTGATCCACACCACTGGGGTCCCGGCGAACATGGAACCTTCACCATTGTGTTGGTAAACAGCAGATTTCATAAAACTGTATTATTACTGAAATATCGATTTATTTGCAAAAATGTGATAAGAAATTAATTGCTATTCAAGGATATAACACTAGCCGCCAATCAAAATAAAACGAGAGTATTTATCTTTATGGCGATGCCAAAATTATCGGTCCGATCCCTTTGATCTGCGCATGATAAATCGGTTAATCACGTAAACTACGAACCTTCATGAATGAGAAAAAGAAGAATACTATAGGGATTATGAGTAAATAGGTAACTAAGAAAACAAAAAACAAAACTCGTCTGTTTTACATTGTTTTACCTGGCATTTAATTTAATCCTGTGAGACTAAAATATATATTATTGTTGAAAAAAATACATAATTCACAAATGTAGTATTCAGGAAGGACGTACATCGACAACAGCCTCATATTACACAAATAACACTTTAGAAACCTAAGAACTCCTCGCTGGACCGACCTCTAAAACGTTAAACCAGCACTAAACCGACGCTTCTTGTTGGTTTCGTGTCAGTTGGCATGGCAACGTCCATGTCTAGAAGCGCTGCCGTGGTAACCTGGAACACGATCTGGTTTCTCCAGAACATTCCGTCAGTCAGCGGGCCCAGCTGTGTGACGCTTTCATCTCCAAAGACGGAAAATAATGCCGCGGTCACGCGGAAGCAAAATGTTTGCGTCAATTCTTTGGGGATATGAGCCTAAATGTATTGTTCGACTTCACAATATCACATCTATAACCAGCAAACACAAAACATTTGTATAACATTTATACAACGTCGACCCAACGTCTTTGACAGCAGTGGGTCAACGTCTCGTGATTTCTGGATAATTGAGTAGAAAGAGCATCTCCGCTGTCTGTATGATTGTGTTACGTGCAACAAAGTGATTATTACACTGCAGTACAAAGCCAAAAGACAGTAAATTGCTTTTTGGTTTTGCAGAACAGCATAGTCATTATCAGATTATCATGATCATAGTTATCTGTATTTAAAGAACTGATGACTGAATGAACGCGGTTTACTCTCACTGAATCTAGTTTAGCCTTCATGTGCACAAAGGTGGCCTAAACCCCCATTTATTTCATTTTCCTTTTTAATTTACAACACTTTTTCATTCCATACAAAATAAAAATTGCGTCAATTATTTTCATTTTGTATGGTTTAAAAATTATTAACGACCATAAGTTTTGTACTCGTAAAACCCTCACTGAAAGAAATTTGTATGTATTTTCTCATGCATGAAATACTTATCATTTTTTCAAGATATTGTGGTTAATAAGGTTTTGCATACATGTTGAATGTGAAAAATAATGTGTATAATATACCGTTACGTACTAAATAATTCATTGACCTCTTTACACATGCAATAAGCACTTATATTCTCATGGCAATACAATGTAGTGTCTTGGCAGCGCCGCTGGTCACACAAAAAAACAGCCATGAAACTTTGACCTAAGCGTGACAATCGTATTAATTGGCTACATTTGCAACGGCGATTATCATGATTATGGCCGAAATTCTGTATTATTTCACAGTATTCTCGTTAAATTATTAGATCATATTTTAAATATGAGATGTGCAATCAGTATACTATTGCCTTGTAAAGTCTAAAAGCAGTATCAACTTACACTACAAGTTAGTAAGCAGATACTGCCTTTCGGATTTTGAAATATTATCGTGTACCAGTATATGATACTGTACTGTCACGAAAGGCGGTAACTGTGCTGTACTGTCGAGAAAGTAAGCAGTTACTGCCTTTTGGTTTTTTTGTTGGGCAGTACGTGCATCCCCTGGACAAGACATAACGATTTACGACGGTGCTCAACATTTAGGGTGACGTACTTTCTGGTCCGCTGGCTCATACATGTACCAGAGCTTGATCCGAGTGACTTCTAACCACGCAAATGTTAAAAGTCCAGATTAAGTGAACCATGTCGTACGATGTATAAAGTATATATATTATGTATTAATGTATAAAGTATGTATATATTATGTATTAATTAGGGGCTATTTAAGTAGAAATGTCTGATTTTATGTACTGGTTTCTTTGTCTCTGCCAAATCGTTATGAGTGACCTGTTTCGTACAGGGTGAGTCTGAATGAATAAATGTGTTGAGTCCGACTACGACGACGCTGCACATTAGCTATATAGTTTTATTCAGGGGGATGATCGCTGATGCAAATTTAATTTTTTACAGAATTAAATAATAATTTTGTAAAATGACAGATATTACCATTTCATGCCAAATAATATGTGACGAAATTCTGACCCAGAATTTCGTTACATTTTTCAGAATTTGTGAGACGAAGTAAATGGGTTTTTGAGGGGTGACATTTAGTACATATTATATCATGGTTATCATGGTTATATACACTAGCTAACTAACTATAACATAACTAGAAAATTTTGTAAATTTTTATGAAAATTGACATGAGAACTAACTGAGAAATCAGCGAAATTTATTCACTGAAATACTATAAAACAAACCTATAATTTAGTGTCAAATTTCACCATCTTCCCCACCTAAACAAAATGTGATAATTTCTATCTTCAACCCCTTATTGACCATCATCTGGATGCCTCCTCCCCCCTCCCCCCCCCCCGTAACTCAGTACGACAGAATGACACATATTGAGAAGGAGATATTTTGAAGGTTCGTCGATCATACAGCTGATAAATACGCTGGTTACCTCGGCGTGGCAACCCACATGTGTGAGTTCTGGGTAGCGTTGCCACTCGAGACAGTCCTGGCAGATATAGTAGGATTTTAGCGAGTGTCGTAATCTGGTAATGTATGTGAATGGGGAACACGCGGTGCCAACGCCGATTCAATGACGGGCCACCGTCGTAGACGGTGGCCCGACATTGAATCAGCGTTGGATTGAACACAGAGATACCAGACGTGCGCGTAAAATGACGTACAGTCTTCTCACCTGT
Source organism: Flabesymbios commensalis (assembly GCA_964017125.1). Lineage (NCBI taxonomy): Eukaryota > Metazoa > Annelida > Polychaeta > Terebellida > Flabelligeridae > Flabesymbios > Flabesymbios commensalis. The sequence continues at coordinate 38,419,496 of OZ024914.1, read as the reverse complement.
ATTTGCCCTCGCTGGTCAAATCCAGTGCGCATCCATCCAAAGTATCCAACATGATGTCTGACGTATCCAGCCTCCTCGCGGGGATCAGCTGGGATGCGCTGGGATCCGGGTTCGAGCTAGTGTTCTGCGGACAAAAGACGGGTGTGATCCGCCAGGTGTGTCTGTGTGTGTAGACGGTGGCGTATCCCTGCCGCAGACAGTTGTACAGGATCCGTGCGTGTAGGATGTGCTGCTGGGATCGGCTGCTCCGTGTTCAGGGCCAGGGGGGTGTACACACACAGGTATGGAGAGACGGCGCTGATCCAGTGCTCCGTCACCGCCGCTAAGTCACTGACGAGGCAAAGCTAAACAGTCCACGCGGATAAATCTGGTTTTCCTGGTTCCGGGATAGGATGCTGAGACCAGTGACTCCGTGGGTAGCTCACTGAGTGGGTGGATGCTCGCTCTGGACAATACAACCCGTATAGATCAAGTCATCCACAACTCGCTGGCAGACACTGTATCAGGTCACACCCGCATCGGACAACCCTCACAGTCAAACTGACAGCTCACTGTAAATTAACCGGAAAAAACACCCTGCAGTGTGGTTACGCTTCACCGTATATGCCGGGGGTTTCCCTATGTACGGCGACAGTCCACAAAATCTCCCGGTGTTATGTAGCGTGGCGTGGAATAGTCCTCGGCGGAAAATGTGGCTGGATTTACCCAGCACATGATCATAATGATAGTGGTACCGAAGGGGGAAACCCTTTTGGAGACCAGCGCCAACCACAGTGGACTCCCCCCCCCCCCCCCCACGGCCAGGAGTGGATCTTGTGTGACTTTCAGCATGTTCGTGGGGGGAGGGGTGGCTTATCAGCAAATACACATTGAACATTGGCACACTGTCGTTGGTGTTAAGCCAGCATTAAAACGGTCCTGGGTTAACGTTTGCCACACATTATGAGGGGTATATAACATGAAGTACTGTTCTAAAACAGGCATATAGTTTGAAGTAGGCACTTCGGTATCGAATGGTCGTATCTGTCATATCGTGAAGTGCTTAGATACAACCCTTTAATATGCCGATGTGACGACAAGAGACAACCAGTATTGGTGTAATGTTGGCGCAGCGTCGCAGACGCTGGGCCAACATTACATCAATACTGGTTCGAAATCTTTTATATGTTGGAATCTATGTGGAAACTATTAAAACAATCTTCACCACATTTATCTGGGTTCTTTTTTTCAAAAAGATGTGAATTATTTGGCCCATGATTGAAAATAATGTGCCTACGTGGACATATTGGTGACTTGTCAAGGTCGCAGTCAGTGACGGGGCAGCGTCGGCGATGCCGGCCCGCCGTTGAAACAACACCGCCCTGACGATGTCGCTTCGTGCACCAGCCTGTCCACACAGGCCGAGGGGTTTCCCCTCCGCTCGCCGCGCGCTCTGATTGGTCGGCCGCGAGTCAATAGCAACGGCCCCCACACGGCGCATAAGATGACTGTCAACAGGGCTCAGGGCAAAGTGTCAAGTTATATTACACTGTGGCGGTTATACTGCCAAGCTTGTAAAGTGAGCAGATACTGCATTTTGCCTTTGCAGATCAGTGTACCGGGAGCACGTAGACCGCTTCGCCTTGAAAAGCCAAAAGGCAGTAATTGCGTACCTGAACAGTAGGCAGTTACCGCCTTTTGGTATTGGACTTACAAAGCCAACGTACTGTGGCATGAGCATCATTCTCTGCACCCGTTAAGTCCCATGGCTAGTGGCTACCTCACAATCGCAGAGATAGCGAATAAAACAGAACGTCAACGTACATCTGAGTAAACACCAGATATTCAGCTATTGGTGGTTCAATGTTGGGCCAGCGTCTACGACGCTGGACCAACATTGAACCAACCATGACCTTATGTCTCGATACCTCCGCCTTGTTGGTCTGTCTGTTTGTCCGTCCGTGGTATTACTTGAAAAGTAAAGAACGGATTTGCATGACGCCCTCTCCATGGGTGTCTCGGGCCAAGGAACAATCGATCAATCAATGCGGATAATCCGGATTACAATCCGTATACAGGATCCGGATTACAATCCGTATACAGGCTCCGGATTACGATCCGGATTTCATAGATTGGTAGTAGACTACTATTTTGACCCACCTGTATGGAAGACTACTTTATGACGTCATATTCTCAAAACTGTTTTGTACTGTTACTAGACCTACCCACCTTTATGAATGAATGAAATAGGTTGAATCTATGATGTCATGATAATATTTGATCATCTGCAGTGATTATTTACCGCCCACTTTATGAATGAATGCAATACTACTACTATAGGTTTTGGAGGCTTGGTGCAGAAATGGATTAATGTCACAATGTGGGAGCGAGTTTTCTCTAGGCAGTGTAGGCACTCATAATAATAATTATTGTATATCATAATTATATATCGGGCCAATGACCCATTCATTACATTTTGGGGATGATCCGGATATGACGCAGGTCGGACCCGGATAATTATGATCATTAATTTAGACGGCGATTTGCAGTCTATGACTGTCAGTCTGTATAGTAAATAATGTAACATGTTGCTCATTCCCAGTAAACACTAGACCTCTTCCCAATGTTGGGAGCAGGCTGGCAGGTTGAGTCTGATATCACAACACAAAACTCAGCCTTTATGAGCAGGATGAGTCTGATATCACAACACAAAACTCAGCCTTTATGAGCAGGATGAGTCTGATATCACAACACAAAACTCAGCCTTTATGAGCAGGATGAGTCTGATATCACAACACAAAACTCAGCCTTTATGAGCAGGATGAGTCTGATATTACAACACAAAACTCAGCCTTCAAGAGCAGGCTGATTCTGATATCACAACACAAAAATCAGCTTTTGAGAGCAGGCTGAGGCTGATATTACAACATGAGCAGGCTGAGTCTGATATCATAACACAACACTCAGCCTTTAAGAGCAGACTGAGGCTAACATTACAACACAAACTCAGCTTTTAAGAGGCTGAGGCTGATATTAAAACACACACAATCATATCAGCCTTCGAGAGCAGGCTGAAGCCGATATTGATATTAAAAGTGTTTTGTGTCTTTGAATATAACCTAAAAGATGTATGGTACCAAATGGGTTATACGATTTAATTGAGATAATATATTTAAATGAGTAGAAATCATTATTATGGCCTATTATATGTCTGAATGTGAAAACATCGAATGTAAAATAATTTTCAATCTTCACTCATACGTTACTTAATCTGCAATACAAATGATAATTTTAGACGTTAAAGTGAATACCCTCTTGATGTTCCACATATATCAAAGTGGGTACAAATAATGTTATATATGTGGCGTTTTTATACATGCTTCATGCCTTTTTATTATCTATTCAGATTAGGAGTTTCACACTTCACATTTATTAACAAGTACCACCCATCTACCAGAGTACCACAAACCGCTAATCCAACATTATTGGGCTTACATTTGTGCGACACTCTAGTACCTAGATGACCACTAATTTGGAAATGTTGTGATAAAAGTTTCGCCCGTTGCATAGAGAATGGGAAATCTCCCTCAATACAGATGTATGTTAGACCACAAAAAATGAGGTATGTACTCGATATTAAAATAATCTATCACTCGGACAGTTTATCGAACCATAAACGAACAACACAGATAGTTTTTGTTTTTGTTTCATTGCAAGCGGAGAGGGTTTTCTCCATACGTTTTCGTCTATCTATTTGCTGTGAAATAATATGTACCCGCTAAATTAATTTATTTAAATTTTCACTCACTTGAAGTTGTGTGTCGCTACCGCGACACACAACATCAAGTGGGTGAAAATTACCCATAATTTATGAGTATCATTTGGGACCACATATTTGCAAATGTCGATGTTCATCACCCTCGCTGACCTCGTGAGACATGTCACATGCTGTAATGAAAAAAGACACTGAGCAGTCAGTATGATGTTTATTCACAAATCTCATTCCGAATAAAAGTGAATTGGCCGACGACTAAAACGGATTAGAAACGACTGTAGTCGTGCTCATCGGGGGTTAAAGGCAACCCTTGGGATGAGACATTTTCAATGTTGTCAATTTTGAAAATTTAATTTATATGAAGCTATATAGCCTACTGATCTTAACTAAAAATTCGAAAAAGTCAAAAAACGATTTTAAAGCACCGAAAAAGAGTGAAATAGTTGTATTTCCAGGTCGTATATTGCCATGTAAACAAGACAAGTCAGCGATATTCAGCACTTTGCATCACATATTCCCACACAGCAGACGGTAAGATCAAACCAGTCGCCGCTAATTGGTGTCTCATAGACAGGACAGGGAGGACACACCTGCAGCACTGATTGTCTACCCAACGCTGGGCCGATGCCATCAGCATGTGGCCCAATGCTGTGAAAACATTCAACCGTCCTTCAGGTATACAAATAGTTTGTTTGGGTTACTTCTGGTTTCATAGAAATGTTGATTAAAAATATTTATAAAAATATGAAAATTCTGAAAAAAATAAAAACATGCTCCGTGGGATACACTACTTTGGTACGGAAGTAAAAACGAAAATTGATGTCATCCCAAGGAGCTGCTTTAAATATAGAGCACATGTATTTTCCCTCTCAGTATCATTCATAGAAAAGCATGGCTCGATCCTAATCACTGCACTGATCTGAAACTGGACAAGCGTTCAATTTGAAAAAATATTGCATGTTGTCACCACGAATGTTTGTACACTTTACGACTAAGTGAATAAATACATAATGCTAGTAATATATACTGAAGTGCCAAGGGAAATAGCTGCATTGCTCTGCAAAGCCAAAAGGCAGTATCTGCTCACGTTACAAGTAAGGAGATACTGCCTTTTGTTTTTGCAAGGCGGTGCCGCAGTTTACTTTATGCTGTCCTGAATTTTGTCTGACGATCGAGACTTGAGACATGTTAGAAATAGTTTATTATTCACCTTATAGCGTGTTGTGATAGCATCGCAAACAGGCGCAATCTGACGGGAAAAGTTCCCCTTCTTTTGTGTCATGCTAATAAAAGACATAGAAATATTTGTACTAACCCTTTAACCGCCACTTGAAGTTGTGCCTCGCTGACGCGATCCACAACTTTAAGTGAGTGAAAATTATTCATATTTGACAAAATGGAGGTCAACTGTTTTCAAATAATGCTGATTGATGTCACATTTTATCTTCAACATGTTTAAAAGGTGATACTTAATGTGCTAATAAAATATGAAAACCCGAATATATGCGGCACCGGCGGCTAAAGGGTTAACGTCATGGAATTCCCCCAGATGTATGCGTCATTTGAAGAATCATGGTGAGGAACATGGTGGTATTAAATCACCGAGAATATTCAAAAGAACAGCCATTTTTATATAACTGTATAGGCCTTCTTTCTTTATAAACGGCTCAGGATGGATGCACACCAGGGCATAAATCCTTCTAAACTGAATACGATAATACCGAAACGTTGAATGATACATCGATTTTCTCTACTCGGTGATAAAATGGTCTTGCTTTGTTTAGTATCGTGACGTATTATGCAAGTTGTGATTGGTGTCCCAGCAAATACGAGAAGTTGACCCGATGCTGTTTTAATGTTGGCACACTGTCGAAGACTGCATTTACCATTGCCATCTTCATCCACTATACAAGCCGCGAATTGCTGTCGCAATTCTCGACTTGTGGTGGATGAGGATGATTTAAAGTGATGATTTAAAAAAATGATGAAAAATGTCATGTATTGGTAAACCAGTTTCATGGAAATTTTCAATCTAAAACCTCTAGTTGTAGGAAAATAAAGTTTGTTTTCAGGGATATAAAATGATGCTTTAATGTATCATGAGGGCTTAAAGAGTTAAAACAGCATTGTGGAAACCCCTCGTATTTGTAAAATTCTCTGATCTGTGTAGTATTCTCGTATTTTGACTCCATACTGCTAGCTAGGGTGCAGTGAATCGTCGCCGCGTTGATTTCGTTTTCAATATTGTTGGAAGAACCTTCTGATATACTTCTAGCATTGCAATAACAAATAACTTGTTACTTTGCTATAGAGGAAAATAACTGTAGCTGCGTACATTCCTAAAAAAATAGTTTCTTTTCCAAGACAAATAGCAGTAACTGCTAACTTTTCAAGTAACTGGTCACTTTGCTATAGAGGTAGACAACAGTAGCTGCGTGTATTCCTAAAAAAAGTTACTTTTCCAGGGCAAATAGCAGTAACTGCTTATCTTTAAATAACTGGTTATTTGTATTTATTTGTGTTTATTTATTCATTTTTATCAAACAATTACAAGGTTATGTACACATACATATACAAATACAAGGTCATATACAAACATTGATATAACGTGATGTAGTTAATGTTTCTAAAGTAACAAAATTGTGGGTGAAGTTTGTATTTTTACATTTTTGCTGCACATCAGTATTTTTTCTCGAAATTTGAACTAGTTATTTTTAAAGAAAAAACATTGTAATCGGTGCGATGCCCAAAGATAGTGGTTATATAAATATAATCCTACTGTGCAAATGCACGAAACAGCAGTAACTGCTTACATTTCAAGGAAGCAGCTACTGCTGTTTGTGAAAGGAAATCACTCTGGACAGTGTCACAGAATAAGACCGAAAGGACTACCGACCTTGACACCAAACACTTGTTGTATGAAGTGCTCACAAAATCGTGAATTACCATAAGCACTTCGACCTCGACGTAATATTTACAAGCTTAAACCCTTTCAGAGCGGGGAGCGAGTTTAGACGTCAGAATCTGACGTCTACAGACGTCAGATTCTGAAGTCTAAACTCGATCCCCGCACTGAAAGAGTAAAACAGTTATAATAACCGTCGACTCATAACATAGGTATTCAAATGAAGCGGAAAAGCTAACTAAGACATTGAAAAACCCTTTGATCTCGATGTTTGCATGAAAATATTTCAGCGCTTTAAGGGTTAAACTCCGATCTGCCCGGAAAGAAATGTAAATATTTATTCTGGTGATTCGGTTTACTTATTCTTTTATCTCTCAGGCAGAAGGGCATATATGTGTGCCTTAGACAGCAAATCAATACAATTTTGGCATACATGCATGTAGCATACAAAAGTGTATTTGTAGGATTCATTATGTTATGTTAAGTTTATCTTACGGGATATACATAAATTATACATTGCAGAGCTGTTTTGATTCTAATGTCATAATAATCATTGTAATTGACAAATTATGTTGAAACCTGATTACCAAGACCAGGGAGCGATCCCCGTACCCTGGAGTGACAGGCGTGTAGCGCTAACCACTACACCATGCTCCCCATCATATTGGTTAAAATTATTGTCATACATATCCAGAAGAAATTTGAAAATATTTTATTTTTTAAAAGTTATGATGAAAAACATGCAGGATATTTGGACAAGAAATTATTGTATAATACGGTTCATCAACTGAATATACAAACAGACACCGCCGGACACGATTATATTCGATATTTTATTTTTTTTATTAGCACCTTAAATACCGGCTTTTAGTCATGGTAAAAATAAAACATCCCATCGAACAGCAATATTTTAAAATCGTTGACAATCGTTTTGTCAAATTTTAATAATTTTCACCCACTTAATTGAAGTTGTGGATCGCGTCAGCGAGACACAACTTCAAGAGGGTGAAAAATTATGCTAAATATTTTGCGATTAAAGGGATAATTTTCATTATAAACAAATTGCCATGTGAAACCAATGTTGATATTCTAGGCTATGATTCTTGTATTCTCAAACTTAGCAGTGAGCTTATCTGTAGCAGTCTAACAATCTTATTTAATATGTCACTTTCTAATGGAGAAATTCCAAATGAATGGAAGAAAGCTCGGGTTACTCCAGTTTACAAAAACAAAGGCTCTAAACAAGACCCTAACAACTTTCGACCAATTTCTGGAATTGGGCATATTCCAAAATTATTTGAAAAATTAGTTGACTCTCAATTGAGAGAATATTTACAATCTCACTCTTTCATTACACATTCCCAGTCAGCTTTCATGAAACTCCATTCAACCCAGACGTCTTTGCATAATGTGATTGAATATGTGCTTGACAATATTAACGAAAATGAAATCAATGATATTTGTATGTTTGATCTTGCTAAATGTTTTGACACAGTTGATCACAAATTACTTTTTTTAAAATTAAGCAAATATGGCCTTAATGGCACTGAATTACAATGGTTTACAAATTATCTCAATGAACGAACTCAAGTTGTTACCATAAATAGTAAAATGTCTAATACAAAACTCATTGACAAAGGTGTTCCACAGGGATCTATACTTGGTCCTCTGCTTTTTACTATTTTTCTTAATGATTTTCCCTCATGTCTATCTAATGCCTTCTGTAATATTTTTGCTGATGATACTATGATAGGTGTTAGTGATAAATCTATAACGGAAATACAGCAACTACTTCAGAATGCTGTCAATGAAGCTATTAAATGGTTTGGACAAAATAAGTTACCTTTAAACATAAACAAGTGTGATGTATTAATTATATCTAACTAAAATATAGTAGACAGCATAGATATTTTTATAAATGATGTTAAGTTATCTTTTGTTAAGTCTGCTAAATATCTTGGTGTAGAAATAGATAGTAAATTATCCTGGTCTAACCATATAGATGGATTGCGTAAGAAATTGTCTTCGCAACCTTATATCTTAAGAAGGTTAAAACAAATTCTCCCAACAGATGATAATAATTGTGTTTACCACGGTATATTTCAGAGTATTATTGATTATTGTATCACTGTCTGGGGCTCTGCTGCACAAAAATATTTATGTAAAATACAAAAATTACAAAATAGAGCAGCACGACTTCTTGCACAAAACTTTGACTGGAACATTCGCGGTATAGATATTGTGAGAGGTCTAGGGTGGCAGAATGTTAAAGAAAGATATTGTTTTTTTATCATGTTGTCTGACTTATAAATCTCTAAATCATCTAGCTCCTTATTACTTATCTGATCTTTTTTCCTCCGTTTCTGAATATCATACTGTTTCAACACGTAATGCAACAAGTAATACTCTACAGCATCCCAGGTGTAATAATTCTTTGTATAAATCATCTTTAAGTGTGAATGGGTCTAGACTTTGGAATAAGCTACCTTTAGAAATTAGAAATACGAAGACATTTTCTGCTTTTAAACATAACCTTAAATTATATATGGCTAATAATCAAACCCTTACTCAATTATACTTAGGGCTGCAATAATGATATAGCTGTACATGTCTTATCGCTTTCTCCAATTTTTGTACGTTTTTGTTGGAGTTTTAGTTTCACTTTGCTATAGATGTACATGTATATACATTTGTAAATCTATTCAATTAACGCAAATGCATATATCATCGGAATATGATCTAAAATGTCTAACGTACCTTCTATTTTAGTTATTGTAACTATTGTACATATGATAATTATTGTTTAAATATGTGTTTTCACTTTTTATGCAAATGATTGTCATAAAACAGGGCACATATGCAAAATAGCCAAAGGCTAATAATGTTTTTATAAATATGTTTGAATAAATAAATAAATAAATGAGATAGAGCTGTCACATATTAAATCCAATGTCTAAAAACACATCTAAGACAAATAATTATTACGTTCGACAAAAAACACACTTTGTTTTGTGATTTGCAAACAATATTGTCAACAATACATGTATATTGCAGCTTTATATAATGATATTTCAGCTGTGTCTGGCTGGTTACCATTCGCTCTATAGTGTGAATGTAATTAGAACGAATCACTCGTTTACTCTTCGCCAGCAAGTGATTCGCGTACGAATAACTCACTCTGATCTGAACGGACCTGTGGATATTAACATACAAATCATTGGGTCACAATTCTGTGAGGTAACAAACGATGGCATAAACCTTCAGATTCAGTTACTATTAGGACTATGAAGCAAAAACAGGCATTAACCATTTCGAGCCTGAATTTACCATTGTAATCTTCATCCACTACAAGACGCGAATTGCTGTCGCAATTCTCGACTTGTAGTGGATGAAGATGACTCATTTTTTTTTAATACAGTTCCATGAAAATTGTCGTTTTAAAAACCCTAGGTTTAGGAAATTCTAGTTAAGAAGGTAATTCTTGAGAGATGCTAAATTATGCTTCGATGCATCGTGAAGGTTTAAAGAGCTAACTAATGTCGCCTTAAGTTTCTTATACATCATCTTACTGAGTCAATGGCAGATTCTTCAATTTCAATCTTTCCATGTATTGTGATCAAAATGACCATGAAAACAATGTTTCTTCGGTTAAGTTTTGGAGGTGACATTGGTTTACTCTCGTTTTTTACATGTCAATGTTAAATTAGATCAAACTTCAACACAATATTTAATTGAAAATATACACCTGATCTAAAAATGTTGTATTTAGACATGGCAAAGCAAGTAATATAATTTACTTGAAATGAATGTTTTTTAATAATGATATGGAATATAAACATTATGCCTAATATGCTTTGTATTTCAACATTCTGTTTGAAAAGAGTTTATTTTATGATATTTTTTCATACTGGGCCCACTGTGTATGTCAGAAAAGCCTATTCACCTAGCTTTGCCGTACAGAGCGCCGGTAAAAGCTGGTGTAGTGGACAGAAAATTCATAGCAGGAGTAGTATGGTAACAAATTAACATTTAACCATTTTACATTGGTATGAGCGACATAACTTAAAATAAATAAATAATAGTTTTAATTTGTAAATTGCTATGCTTAGATGAGCAAACCTGAAGTTCATGAAGCAGCATTGTCTATGTATGCCTACATCATCATTTCTTATTAATTTTACGCAAAAAGTATGATATCGTTTTTTTTGTGTGAAACTAACTTATAAACAACAGATAAGTGAATATAAACAACAGAGAAGTGAAAATGTGACATTTTCAAGGATAATGTTCCAAATGGATATGCACTATGAAGCCGAATGTGGAAATTGAGTGATGATCCCAATCAACAACATATCTTATTTTGAATAAGGTAAGTACGAATAATTATTGTGACCATTCACACAAATATGTACATCCAGGCGCAACTGCTATAATTATTTTTAATTATTTATGACGTAATTTAAATTTTAATAATTGCATAAACATGATAAAGTCATGTCTACATGCCAAACTAGAAACTTCAAACATCAGAAAATCTAAAGTAATACAGATTTGTCAAATATTATTTCATTTGATGAACAGGAAGGGCACGGCTTCGCAATCAACAAAAATGATTATTTTGAAAATTTTGACCTCATTGACCTTTTAATTTGACGGGTCACATTAATTTTGGTCTCAATAGCGTTCTTCCTAAAATGAAATATTATTTTAGAATATAGCACTTAGACTCTTTTCATATTATTATGATTATAGAACTGTTAGATGTAGTTTATGGTGGGATAGGTATATCCCTGCCATTATGATACAATGTTGTTTTAATGTTGGTCCACTGTCTGCAACGTTGACCCAACATTAAGCCAGCATTGGACAATGGTTTCACGTTCGTGGGATATCTGGTGCACTTCTGCTCAGCAATCACGAGACGTTGGCTTCATGATTGGTCCTAATGAGTAATTGGATTGAAGTACTTTAAATGATAAAGTAGGTGCCTACTCAACTTAACATTTAAACCATACTCTTCTAATATAAGACATCATGTTTCCCTTGACTGCCCTTGAACTAGCTAGTTACTCAGGCGAACTGGCTATAAAGGCAAACTTTTCTTACTATGCTAAGTCAGCAGTCAATGCACCCATGCTGTACGTCGACCCGGCATTAATCAACAAATCTTGATTATGAACAAATTTCCTTATTCCCTAGTGACCAGATATCTTAGGGATTTGAGGAGGGGATGGGGGCTGTCACGACGATTTAATGATGACGTGCAAGCAGGCGCTCACGCGTATAGTACACACGTGACCCGATTCTATTTGTATCACATAATATATTTAGTGTGCCATATATAGAAATCGCTAACGTAGTGGCAAACACGAGACATCAACCCAAAATTGGGTCGATGTATCGTGTTTGCTGGGGTGGTGGCTCGTCCCAATCAAACTCAAGAAGAAGATTCCATGACTTCGAAGATTGGTTCATTGCCGCGACTCTGGCCCAGTAATGAGCCAATATGTGCATATACTTATACTGTTTATATATGGAGGGGTTAGCACTCATTAAAATATTATGTAGGCCCTATCCCCTAAACCGCATGTATTAGTGTACAAATTGGGTCGATGTATCGTGTTTGCTGGGGTGGTGGCCCGTCCCAATCAAACTCAAGAAGAAGATTCCATGACTTCGAGCATTGGTTCATTGCCGCGACTCTGGCCCAGTAATGAGCCAATATGTGCATATACTTATACTGTTTATATATGGAGGGGTTAGCACTCATTAAAATATTATGTAGGCCCTATCCGCTAATAAACCTATAAACCGCATGTATTAGTGTACATGTTTCACGATACAAATACAAACAACATTAATTGTTTTCTTGAAACGTAAATATGCAATTACTAGACCTATACTCAATCATGTACACATATATATCACACTCACGCCGCGGCTGAAGGTGAACGCAATTAAAACTACAGTCGTGATGTGTGGCCGCCCGTCCGGCCGTCCGTCCGCCCATTATATCGGGACCCATACTGAAGACGCCACCCGTTGCATCGTGTTATTTCGGGAGCTGTACTGAAATGATTATTATGGGATTCTGAATTACATAGGTTTTTCAACATTGGTCATTAACATTAACATTAGGGTCCGGGTCAGTTGATAATTTGCTATACGTCCATATTGTGGTATTTGCAGTTGTGGTTAATTACCATTGTTCAAGATTTGGGTGATATATTATGACAACCTTGGCAGTCTACGTTGCTGGGAAAACGTATCAATGATCCAACGCTGTGTTAGTTCCGGCATTATTGTATAGCCTTTTAAACCTTAACCCCCAAATTAAAAATCGGAATTTTCACCCACTTGAAGTTGTGTCTCGCTTGACAAAATGGAGGTCAACTATTTTCAAATATTGCTGATTGATGTCATATTTTATCTTTAACATGTTTAAAAGGTGGTAGTAAATGTGCTAATAAAAGATGAAAACTCGAATATATGGCACACCGGCGGTTAAAGGGTTAACTCACTGAACTTGCCTCAAGTAGAGTTTTTGTGTCATCTGATTAGATCTGGAGAGGCCGTCACCCATAAACCCTTAAAGCGCTGAATATTTTCAAATAAACATGGAGACTAAAGGGTTTTATTCGATTCGAAATCATCATAAATGTCTTAGTTAGCTCTTTCTGATTCTTTTGAATAGCTATGTTATGGGTCTACGGCCATTAGAAATATATTTACTCTTACAGAGCGGGGATCGACTTTAGTCGTCAGAATCTGACGTCTACAGACGTCATATTCTGTTGACTAAAGTCGATCCTCCGGATCTCAATAATCCTCATGCAGGCCTTGGATCAGTCTCATATACTACAATGTAATATATATGAAAGATAAATATTTATTGACAAAAGAAAGTCTGTGTAGACGTATGCGTCATTAAAATGTATGCTAACAACAGTAACTGCTTATATTTGAAGCGTATAGGCAGTCCCTCGTTATTTACCTAACTAAATCATGTATAGGCCTATCACAGCTCACCACACTGACGCGGGTAAACTAAATAGGGAAATTAACAGATTCTGTTGTGGTGTCAAGCCGTCCGGCCATACGTCCGTCCGTCCGTCCATTAATATCTAGACAAAGGAAGACCAAAGTTGAGACAATTCTCTATTTTGTTTTAAACTTCAAAGATGCAAAATACCATGCACTACACACTCTAGACCTTTGTATATTTTGGATCACTGTATATACACACCCATGATGACAAAAATTCGAACAGAATGTATTGTTGAGACTTTATTGTTGTAATTCGTAGCGTTTCACTCAGTTATGTCACAATCCTGAGGCTTCAGGAGATTATAAAAAGTAGAAATGACACAAATATATATGGAAATTTATCTCTGTTAACTGTGAACCCTTTAATCGCCGGTGCCACATATATTCGGGTTTTTCATTTTTTATTAGCACATTAAGTACCGCCTTTTAAACATGGTGAAGATAAAATGTGACATCAATCAGCAAGATTTGAAAAGAGTTGACCTCCATTTTGTCAAATCTGAATAATTTTCACTCACTTGAAGTTGTGGATCGCGTCAGCGAGACACAACTTCAAGTGGGTTAAAACTCAAATTGAATAATTTGGCGGTTAAAGGGTTAAAGCGACTGTGTCAGGTTAAAAATAATCAAAATCTTTTTTTTGGGCTCCATAATATGTCCATAATATGTGAACATGTCATATGTACAGTACTACAATTTTAAATTTCGTGTTGATGTGACAACGTAGCAAGTGTACCCATGCACAACCCCGTTTATAAGTTATTACTGTACTTCATGTTTTGGACATACATGTCTGAAATTAAATCTCGTCCTTGTTCCTTTTTAAACTGGTAAATGCGCAACACACAATTTAACAAACGTACGCAATTCTAGTTTATGGACATGTTCAGGATATATCAAGGAGTCGAACTAAAAATGATGATTTTGGCGTAATTGTGTCGCTTTAATAGGTAACAATAATCCAATCTGTCGGTGACAGTATATCATTGTGGATAGATGACAATACATTGTGTCAGTAAGTTTGACACTAAATTGTAACAGTTGTTTGGTCGTAGGCCTATTTACTGAGCAATCGCTATAGTCCATTCAGAATAAATCCTTTCATATGACAAGAGGGCTCAGGGTCAACTTGAATGGCGCCTCTCAGATGTAACATGAAATAGTGTAGTCATTCTGGCAAAATAATCTGGACAAATTGCTAACAAAAGTTTTGTGATGTATTATGGCAGATATAGGTCCCAACTAACATTTCCGAAAAATCCCAAGCAAAACTCCTGCTCAAATTCGAGAAATTGACTAAAACAATTTTTTTCAATACACGATCGCTTGCGAAAATCGATTTTTTCAAGTTGTTTTTTTCATTTTACAAATGTTAGGTATCGTTACTTATGTTTTTGGACACCAGGGATCGATTTCACTTCTCAGTTTCACTTGAAATGTAAAGAATGGTTGATTTAAAATTGATTTAGGGATTTTTCAAAAAAAACTAATGCTATTTTTAAGTAAGGATGATTTAAAATTGATTTAGGGATTTTTCAAAAAACAATAATGCTATTTTTAAGTATTTATATGAGTATATGATGTAGACTCGTTTAAATTATTCTTGTTAGCCTATATAATAATATGCTCTCGTAGTTAATGGGTAGCTGCGTGGCGGAGTGACCACCGACAATATTGGTATTTGGTTTGTCTGTCAAGTATTAATATTGATTCCATGAGTCTATTATGTGTATATTTTTAGTCAAAGAAAACAACTCAATTGGGAGCGATCACTATAATATTATGATCCTAGCCTAAAGTTATGCTAATTATTTTTCAAATTCAATATCATCAATTGATCCTGTTTTCCATTGCAGTTCAAGATTGTTATTGGATAATCACCATTTGTCGACTGTTAATATCAAGTTCATAAGTCAACAAATTATAATAGTGAGGTTAGGGGGGGGGGGGGGTTGACCCTGGGATTGAGCTCTCCTGATGATCTATGCCAGTTGCTGCAACACAACATCCATGTATTTTACAGTTTAAGAATGGCCTCTAAAACACTACTTTGTGGAACCGCTGCGGTTTAATAATTAATGAGTTCAAAATTCAGGCTTTGCCCACAACTAGAATTTAAGAGTTGTACATGTAACTTCGTTATCAATCACACACAGGTTGCATTAAATTCTTGTATCCCTAGATCGTTATTTAAAAAAACAAGATTCTCAAGAAGAGCATTTGCATAGCTTGACACTGAATGACCAAGTATACAACAATACAAAAATAAATAAAAAAAACACAGAAATAATAATAAACACAAATAAAACATGTAAACGTTGGCTTAAACATCTGTTGACGTTTTTGTATAAATTAGCAAAGTGAATTTTCATACATTGTATAGCTGTGGTGATGAAAGAGACATTATTTTGTATTGAGTAAATAGATCATATATGATTTGGTACGTTGCAATGTACATGGGTTTTCATTGTTAAAACTTGAGACTCAAAGGGTTAGAATTAATATGATAATAAGATACACAATTCATACACAATGCAATTGTGGATATTATCCATGTAAATATTTCGAATTGACATTACAGATGTACATAACTAATATATTATAAACACCACAACTGTTTGTTTGACAGCGTATTTTACAATTAATGTTGCAAAAAACGTCTCAAATGTTTGTTATTTTGTGATATTAAAATTCCTTGATCTTCTAAACATACGAATCCATATATTACATTAACAATTTGCATAGTTATTGGTGAAGATATGTGATTGTTAGCATAATAGCTAGTGCATATTGCGGCCATCTTGAATTTCGCTATTCTGCAAAAAAGAGGCATGTAAAACAAAGTCAGACACCCAGGTATTGTTCTTTGACAATTACTAAACACATTTCTGAAGTTAGTTTGCTTGTAGCAAAGATATGCCACCACTCCATATTTTCACCAGATTTTGTACCCCTGGCTATCTGCTTATTCGTAAATTTAACAAATTTGAACAGGAATTTTGCTTGGGACTTTTCAGAATTGCTAGCTGGGACTTATAGCTACCATAATAAATCATAAAACCTTTGTTAGCAATTTGTCTAGATTTCCGTGGATTTATTGCCAGAATGACTACACTAAAAGCGAACTAACTGAAGAAAGAAAACGAAACTGACTTTCGGTAAAGTTATCTGATTATTGCTAAGTAAACAATGACCAAGGGCGCCAGGGGATCCGATCCAAGCATGTTATGCACATATTATTAGCTGATTAGTCCAGCTGCCGTTTAATCGGATCCTGCGAGACGACAACTATGGGTTTCTGCCATGCTGCCGCCTTAATTAACCCAAATTATTTATTTGGAATTTTCACCCACTTGAAGTTATGTGTCGCTACCGCGACCCACAACTTCAGTGGGTGAAAATTATCCATATCAGTTTAATTTGAGACCAAACATTTACAATTGTTGATGTCTAAACACACATTTCGTTCCCAATAACTGTGATTTAACCTGCTAAAAAAATGGATTAAAACGAATATAGTCGTGCTGAGCACTTTATGGGTTTAATTTCAAGTGTTTTATGAAGTCATATGAAAGCATTTCAAGCTGATCATTTTGTGACCAGAGTACTTCGAAGCGTATTAGAAAAAAGTCGATACATCCGCAAGGCCGAAGGTTGAATCCCCAAGAAAGATTACCAATGAAAAATAACCCAAATTCCAATATAAAGTGTGGGGATATCATTAAGCTCATATGTGTCATTGACATGATGGAGAAAATAACATTAACTACATGTATATTATGGAGTACATTACAACTACTACGGCCATATATTAAAGTTGTGCAAAGGCCGACGGCAGGATGTCATCAACCCTATTTCAACCTTTCATTTTGATTATCATCTCCAACTCACTGCTATTCCTACAAAGAAGATTTTGCAAATGTCGATGTTTAAATACACATTTCGTTTCCAATAACTGTGATTTAAACTGGCAATAAAACGAATTAAAAACGACTGTTGTTATGCTTTGAGGGTTAAATTTTAAACTTTCTATATAGCAAGGCGGGTGGGGGACCTGGTGCAGTGGTTAACGCTACCTACTTGGAAAGTCGGGGGGTCGCGGGCTCGAACCCCGCTCTGGCATTCAAGTTTCAAAGAAACAAAATGTTTCTTACCCGCTCACTTGTAAATATTAAATTTTGTGGGGAGCCTCCGCGACTGAGAGGTAGCATGCTCGGTCTCAGACCGCCAGGGCACGAATTTCGAATTCTGTTTCTGGAGGGCAGTGTCATCTCATTCATCTCACCATCCTCAGGACGTTTCCCTGCCCAGTTTAGCCTACATGTGCACAAAGGTGGCCTAAAAGCCCATTCATTTCATTTTTCTAGCAAAGCTAGGCTTCTGGAAGGTCCAATGTGATGAAATTGACAGGATTTAGCCATTTATTATGAATGTAAGCTGGCAAAGCAAATTTGGCATATAGTAAACAGCTTTCTTTTATAAAATATTCAGCTCGAGGACATTGTTTATTCTACAAAATTGTCTCTAGCTAAAAATGATATTTATTTTCGCAGTTAAATTCGTTGTCGTATACACTCCCCAGCACAGTGCCGGTCACTCGTGCTCACCATTTTGGCCACCTGGTGAGTATTATTTGCAAACTCAAGCAAGAATATCAGTGTGTACGCCTGCACCTCCCCCAGCAGGCGTAGCCTACACTAATGCATCAGTGAAAGGAAAATACTTGTAAAACACTTGAGCAGATTTTTAATTTTATAGGTACATTATGATGTATTAATCTTGTTTTAAAGGAGTAAGCGAATCATCAATTGTTTTTTTTTAGTATGCAAAATTTGTTATAGAATAGATGTTATTTTTTATTTTATAAAGAGAGAATGTAAATAAATTGAATGTATGAATGTATGACTATGTATATGGTGAATAAATATATAAAAATACAGAGTCATTTAAAGGTAAATTTGTGACCATCATGATATAATTACAATACTTCATAATGTGTTAGAAAAAAGTGGATACATCCGCAAAGCAGAACGTTAAATCCCCAATAAAAATTCCCAATAAAAAATAGCACCAATCGCAATAAGAAGGTTTACCACGTGTTGGGATATTATTAAGCTGGTAAGTGTCATTGACATGATGGAGAAAATAACAATACTTATTATGTACTACATTACAACTACTACGGCCATATATTACTGTTCTGCAAAGGCCGACGGCATATACTGCCATCTTCCCTATTGCAAAGCTAGCTAGTTTCTTCGAGATCGATATGCTGAATCTATTTACCTGCAATTTAAAGTAATTGTAAACTGGCGAAAAACGCGTTTTTTTAAAAGTATGTGAAATTCGTCGATAGACTGGTTTCAACATTAACACAACAAGGCCGCCATTAACGTGATCGCCCAGTCACGTTGAGAAGGGAGACACGTGGATATTTCTCTGAAACCCCCACGCAGGATCATAGGGGTTCTAACCCGAGACGCATGTATGACTGGCGAGGCAGTCAGGCGCTCTGCCAATGCGCCACGTCCCCTTCATATGAATTCACAGATCATTCATACTGCGCAAAGTGCTTCAATAATTTACTGAACTACTTTCCACAACTTGGGTTGTCAGCTAATGCTATCGGGTTCCAGATTTTAACCCTTGAAGCGCTAAATTAGATAATTTAATTTATTTTTATTTTTTAAATTAGATAATTTAATTTTCCACCCACTTGAAGTTGTGGATCGCGGTAGTACTGATATTTGCTTAATTTCATACCGAATATTTGCACGTTTTGATGTCTAAACACTCAATATTCATTTGCAATAACAATAATTTGATCGGCTAATAACAAAGATTAAAATAGAGTAGTGAGTAGCGCTATATGGGTTAATACCAATTACCCTGTTGCATCTTTCAAACCTGAACCTGCAATATTACGTGTACTCCCACGAATCGCATACAGACACAAAGACCACCATGACCACCAAAGCCTTGCTTTTTTCACCAACCTACATATCTCTTTAATTTAGTCCCACTTCGAAATTCAAAACTGCTTAGATCCTCCAACACAAATATGTTAACTTTTCCACGTTTTCGAACAAATTGGGGTCGAGGGCATTTTCAGTTGCAGCGCTTCCCACCTGGAATTAACTGCCGTTTAATTTGAGAACTGCGAGTACAGTCACCTCATTTTAAAAAATGTGAAAAATTTTCTTTTTGATTCCCCCCCCCCCTAATTCCTCGGAGATCCGACGCCCAATTGACGACTTAAGTTTTGACTCTCTACATTGAGCTGATTTCGATTTGGATTCTGCGCCTCTGAGCTCGTATCTCCGAGGATTTAGGCGCTATGGAATTTACCGAATTGATTAATTGATTTACATAGAAATGGACGTATACATAAGTGAACATAATTAACCCTTTCACCGCCGGTTTTTCATTTTTTTATTAGCACATTTAAGTAACGTTACCACCTGTTAATCACGTGAAAGATAAAACGTGACAGCAATCAACAAGATTTGAAAATAGTTAACATCCGTTTTGTTAAAGCTGAATAATTTTCACTCACTCGAAGTTGTGGATCGCGCTAGCGAGACACAACTTCAAGTGGGTGAAAATTCCAATTAAATAATTTGATGCTTAAAGGGTTAGCATACATATTCGGCTGAATATTGCATAGCATGTACATAGAAAGGACTACATTTAGTTATCAGGTTATGAGTATAAGTTTTTATAATCGAAATTTAATAACTATGCTGGTTAATTTGTATTGGTGATCGATGATCGATCATAAAACCATATCGATGAACCACCTGCAGGGCTCATACGCAATTCTGATGTGTGTATTTTCCACTTGTGTATGTCGTTGTGTTATACACGTGAGATCTCTGTCGCATGATTAATCATGTAGAATCAACACCCTGAGATGGGAAAACAGCGCATGTGGTAAATCAAACTTAATAAATAGAAATGAGTGAATAGTGACGGGTTATCCAAAGTTTTAAAATAATGTTCATCACGCCAATAGTTTGCTTAAAGAAATGAAATGAAATGAATCGGGCTTTAAGCCACCTTTAGAGAACCTCCTGAGAATGGTGAGATGATTGAGATGACACTGTCCTCCAGACACAGGATTCGAAATTCGAGCCCTGGCGGTCTGAGGCCTAGCACGCTACCTCTCGGTCACGGAGGCGCCCCACAATACTGACTTTCACACGTGGATAGTTTGCTTAAAGATTTTATGTTTTATATTTTTTTATGAACATCAAATAAACATAAATGCAAACACTACTGTAGGCCTACTGCGGCTAAAATATTATGTAACTTGTTATACTTCACAAAACCAACAGTTATGTACGGTGGCTTTTTAGGGCCACCACAAATACAAGTTAGACGTTGTGGAAATACAAGTTATAGTTGTCGCAATGCAAGTTAGACCTGTAGAAATACAAGTTAATGTTGTTGAACTACATCTTAGCTCTGTTGAAATACATGTTGGAATTGTTGAAAAACAAGTTAGTGCTTATTAAAATTAACTTGTATTTCGACAACACTATCTTGTATTTTAACAACTCTCAACTTGCATGTCGCGAAATACAAATTAATTTTGTCGAACATCATGTTAGCCTTTAAAGCATGTTTTTTATTTCAAATGACAGTATTTTCTTAACTTGTAATTCTACTCTTCGGCTAACATGTTGTTCAGCAAGTTTTCACTTCTGTGAAACTACACGTTATCTGACCTTGAGGAAGGGAAGATATGTAATCCATGTCGCGGGGCCAAACACATGTGCAGGACACATCAAACTGTCCTGTTAATCATTCCCAGCAAACACGAGACACTGAACCATTGCTCTTACAACGTTGGGTCATCGACCGGCTGACACATACCAAACACTAGGCGTTCACCCAAGGCCAGGTCAATGTTGTCTTGTCATCTGCGACGCTGAACCAACATTGATCAAACGCTTGATGAACTTCTCCCGTTTGCTAGGCTGTTGCGGTTATCCTGTAAATCGGGTCAAACATATTGAAGGGACACATTTGCGCGATTTTAATTCCGACAAGAAAGTTTGAATCCACATACCACAAGAAAAACAAGCTACTGGGCATTGTTTAGAAGTAGCGTTAGATCTACATGCAGGTGTACACAGTGATATATAATGCCAAACTAAGACGGATTCTACAAGATGTCTTGCTCATCAGCGAAATTTAGACGAACAGCCATTGCCATAGGGAAAGAATAATATATGCCTCTGGTGCTGTCGTCTCAAAGCTGTGGACTTGACAAAATGTACAATTTTCAATGTAAAAATGTAAAATTACTAAAAGATTTCTTATTATTTAGCCATTTTTCATGTTAAAACTATTCAAAACATGATTAACCAGATACAAGTATTAGAAAGATACAACATTAGTAAATAATTATATTTGCGGTAATCTGCAAGAAATAATCGTTCAACATCAGAAATCTATCAAATTAAGGTGACAACGCCCCCTCCCAGTATATGACAACGCGCCTCCTCACAGTGCAGTGTATGTGCACATGATCAGATGATGTCAATATGGGAATATTTTAATCTAACAGTTACATTATTTTTTTAAACACTGTTAAATGATCTGCAATATTAATGTAGGCTTGATTATGTATTATCAGTAGTTTGCTAAAACAGTATAGATTCAGATATATACACATCGATCCAGTGTTAGTTTTTTAGACTGTCCAAGTCGGGCGAAATTTCGAGGTTTTACCTTGACACCGCATGGCTATTGGCTATATGCTTCATGATTATTATAAGCACCACCTTATCAACGATACTATTAGTTTATTAATGATCTGTAACGTTAATTAAGCATTGAGGCTATCCCAGCAAACACACGCCATTGACCCAATATAGTGACGATGTATTTGTTTGCAGGAATGTCACGTTTTTTGCCGAGTAGCTGCTACTATCGAGTTATTTGTCTCGGTATGGACATGTTACGCCTCTCTTCAACACGATAATATTTGGCGAGACCATGTCACCAATTACTTCTCAGATTCTGGTGTCAATGAAATGCCAGAAACGAACCCTCACCTCACGATTGTCATTCATTAATTAGTTTTATTTAGTTGTATTAATTTTTCATTTATCGCTGATGGATATAAAGCAATAACGCTTGTGTATAAATTACTGCCAGTCACATCTGCTGATTGCCCAACTGTCACAGATTCAGGGAGACTCTAGATCCAGGGTTCTGACCGCCACAGTGGAGATGACAGGGCAGGTGGCAAGGGGATCCATTACACTCCTAATGTTGTCATATTATTATTTATTATATTATTTATTATTTATTCATTAAAACCCCCACAAGTGAGGAAAACATACTATATTGTATATTACATACATAAAACGTATCACAGATAAGAAATATCACAATATATGTATTAAAAGCGGGTCAATAATTTAGTTAGAATATGCGTGGTAGAGTTTCTATTAAAAAAATCAGCTGTATACAACACGACTTGCAATGAGTCACCACCACGTCTCTAGCAGAATACTTTTGAGTATATTTAAATGTTGCAAGTGCAGAGAGAAGGGGTGATAGACCCATGTCAAGTAGTCTGCCAAAAAGCGTGCTGTTACTGTACTAACCGGTTAATAAATATTTAGACATAAAAAATGAGCACAGACTCCGTAGGCCTACTGGATAATTCACTAAAAATAGCCTTTTCATCAGGCTTACGAAATAGGCCTAGATTTGATACTTTCTTCAATAGGTAAGATACCAAGAGCCGTCATCAACTTGGAGTGATGAGAGTACCTACTCAGACCAAGAAAAGCTTTAACAATCGTACCCTGCAGCGATTCGAGCTTAATATACATTGCTCTATTTAAATAAACGGTTTCAAGCCCGAAGATTAAAATAGGGCGACATATGGTGTGCCAAAAGTGGAGCTTCAGATCAACTGGAAGGCCAGGGTATGGCATACCAACATTATTAAGACTAAAATATGACTTACGACATCTTAAAATTCCGCTGTCGACCTGATTGATGTATTTTCCATCGCTGGATAACATAAATTATATAAAATTATATTTTCATATATGAGCACTCAGGCCCAACAGTAGCGATTCAGAGACTGGTACAGATGAAGATGAATATGGAATACTCCAGAATTTAATCAAGACAGTTTCTGTAATGATTCATATGCTACAAAATGTGACTCAGCGAACACGAGACGTTGTCCCAATGTTGTTTTAATGTTTGACCGCCGTCTTCGACTTCGGCTCAACATTAAAACAACATTGGGTCAACGCCTCGTGTCTGCTGGGGTGGCAGTGATACTGGCAGGGTGTTGACGAGGATGTGATGCATGCTTCCTACTTATGCCATGTTGGCCCTACAATAAACTAACAGCGGGTCGACGTTCCCTGGTTGTTGGGTATACGTGATCTGCTGCTATAAGACAAGACAAGACAAGACAAGTTTATTCAGCCAATACAATGCCAGGACATCAACATACTGAAGTTAGTACACACACGTGTACCCATCAAACTCATTTAACAGCATAGACATATTTAAATTATACTGATATCATCGCTATGTAAAGCAATGTAGAAATATAATTATTAACTGTAAAACCGTATAGACAGATTTAAATTATACTGATATCATCGCTAGGTAAAGCAATGTAGAAATATAATTATTAACTGTAAAACCGTAATTCTTACACCTCACTTCGTGATGCATAAATATCTTTGACAAAATTTACACAGTGCCGCGAAACCTCAGCGTTCACTTCAAAATTGAACAATAGTTGTATAATTTTATTAGGATAGTTCTTATCAATTTTCATGTTCAGATTTGTCATATTTTTTATAAATAAATCTCTATAATCTTTATATCTTTCACAATGTAAGATAAAGTGTATCGGATCTTCTACACTCTTTTTACATATACATAATCGATCTTCTCTGGGAACATTTCTGAATCGACCTCTAGTTACCTCTAGTAAGCTGTTATCTGTTCTTAACCTTGAAAATATACATCTAATCTTACTAGATTTTATAACGTCTAGATAATTGCAAAATTTATATTTTTTTAAAACCAGTTTCACAATATCAAATCTCGGGGATTCTTTTATATAAGATTGATAGTATTGTTCATATTGATCATTTACTCGTTGTTGAAAATATTTTGAAAAAATATTTAAATTAACTGACTGTGGATTTTCAAACACAATTGCATAACCATTACGACATAATAATGAAGATATCTTATTAATCCAATCAGTTCCTACAATTTTCGATTCTTTATAGGCTGCATTTAACATCATATTTTTAGTGCCTGATTCCAGTCTACACCAATACTTAATCATACGGCTATAAATAATATTAGAAAGAGGATATCTACCAAATTCTCCTCTTGCAATAACATTGCTACATCTTTTTGTGATGTTTAAAGTTCTTTTACAGAAATCTGTTTGGACTCTTTCAAATAAATGTTTATCATAATGTATATCAACTTTGTTATATGAACCCCATATAGGGCAACCGTATAATAAAATTGGAATTATCTGTTTATCAAATACAGTCATGTTTAATCTAGGTGAGACACAGCCGGACACCATAAGAGCTTGTAATATAATAAACATTGCCCTTTTAGCCTTGTTTATTCTATCACTGACACAAGTTTTAAATTTCCCATCGGAACTGATGATTAAACCTAAATATTTATAAGTATTAACTTTTTCGAGACAATAGTTAAGCATATGAAAGTTTTCCTTTGCTATATAATTTCGTTTCGACATAGTCATTATCTTTGTTTTTTTCACATTTACTGACAATCGCCATCGTTTACAGTAATTTTCTAGTTTATTAAGACATACTTGTAAGCCATTTGCACTTGTTGAAATTAAGACCAAATCATCTGCAAATGATAAAGAACTGAATGACTGGCCATCCAAACATATCTGGTCACATTCTGAACCAAAAATATCATGCAAGTTGTTCTGAAATAAATTAGCTAAGGTAGGACTAAGATTACATCCTTGAATAACACCACAATTACTGCTAAATGACTTTGATAAACCATTATTAATTCTAAAATGACATTTACGATCAGCATACATATGTTTTAATGTGTGATATATCTTCCCAGTAATACCACAAGCAATTAATCTGTATAACAATAATTCTCTGTTAATAGTATCGAAGTATTTTCGAAAATCTACAAATGCCATATATAAACGTTTTCCTTCTTTGTGAACATACTTTTGATGAATAGTATTTATTATAAAAAGATTATCTTCTGTACGGTGGTCATTTCTGAAACCACATTGGTTTTTAACAATAATATCATTGCATGTTAAAAAATGCTGGACCCGTTTGTTTATCATTAGGTTGAACAATTTGCTAAAACAGCTTGATATTGATATCCCTCTATAGTTATTAGTATCAGCTTTATCACCACACTTATGAATCGGTGTGATGATAGCTGTATTCCACATTTTGGGATATATACCCTTACATAGTATATCATTAAATGCAGAGCGTATAATTTTTAAAAATACGGGTGGGACATTTTTGAACATTTCATTAGATATGGAGTCTATTCCACAGCTTTTGTTCGATTTCAGCTGTTTAGTGGCATGAATGATTTCATCGATCGAAAATTCATTATCTAGTGGGCCACATATTTCCATTTGTTTTTCAATAGAAGGTGATGCAGCTTTCACATATTGGAGAAAATTATTATCATAATACTCTTCGTCATCAGGATTAAACAAGGCTTTAAAATAATGTACCCATTCATTTGAACTTATAATATCTTTATCGTACGTTTTCTTACAAGTTAATCGTTTTATGCCTTTCCAAAATTTACTTGGATTACCCTTAGATATAGAGACTATATGGTTTATTTCTTGCTCTTTCAGCTTATTTCTAGCTGCATAAATAATTTTTTTATATGCTCTTTTCATCCTTAGAAAAGCAATGCGTCTTTCAATATTCGTTGTATCTTTTGTGTATTGTCTACGAGATCTCCTAAAATTTCTTTTAGCATCGGATATTTCATTGGAATATATTATATGATTTTTGTTCACAACTTTGTTTGTATTACTGTTTACTCGTAGGCTGCCATCTGCTGCATTTATTAAGTTATCAGATAACAATGATATTAGGTCTTCGCCGGATATAACTGTGGTTTCTAAGTGGGCAGCTAAATTATCAGATAAATTAGTAATTAGTTCAGTAAACTTTCTTTTCCCCTCTTCGTCCCATGTGTACTTGACGGGAAGAGGTTGCAAAACGTCATCATTTGTATTATATATAGTCCTGCGTGTATTTAGAGAAACACTGATTGGACAATGATCACTGTAAAATTGGGGGTCGTGAACCTTAAAATACCGAACTGTGTCATATAGATGACAAGACATTAGACAGTAATCAACGACAGAATTGCCATTATATTTGTGACAGGTAAATCTGCCATTCAGATCCCCTATGGTTCTACCATTTGCTATTATTAAATTAGCTTCATTGGCAAGTTTCAAAAGCTTTCTACCATATACATTAATAGTCGTGTCTTCATTTTCTCGGTATGTATAACTTGTCTCTTCAATGTCAATTTCAGTCACCGAAGTTTGATGTATATTAAAATTAATTTCCTGCAGATAGCCCGTTCGGGCATTAAGGTCACCAAGAAGAATGATATTACCTTTAGCAGAGAACCTGCTAATTTCTCTTTCTAGATCAGTGAACACTATTTTATCATTACTCGTATGATTAGAATTGAGAGGTGGGAGATATGTGCAGCAAAGATAACAGTCTTGTTCCATGTGAAACGTATGCTTATTCAGTTTAATCCAGACTGTTTCTTTTAAAGAACTATGTATTTTGGTTAATCCTTTGCAGATGTTATTTTTAAATAATACTATTACTCCACCAGATCCCCTCAAGGAAGCTTTTTTTCGTTTTTTTCTATCATTCCTATAGTAGCTAAACCCTGGTATGCTGATATCCTGACTCTCCACTAGCCAACTTTCTTGAATACAAAAAATATCGTAACACTTAACTAAACTAATAAAATCATGCAATTCCGACTTTGTTGAGAATCCTCCTTGTATATTCATGCTTCCTATAGTAAGCGTTCCATTCATTGCTAATATGGATATTTGAATATAACCTATGTTAATGGAAAGGTATATGGCGAACATTACAACATTATCAAAAATAGTTACATTTTCTTGTGTACATAACAAGTAAAAACTAATTAACATAGACAGTATATGACAATTATAACGTATACATATATATACATTTATACACACACATAGGGAAATCAGATGAGATGCTGCAGCTTATTCATATTCATAATCATCTATGGCTGATATTGGCCTGTGATCACCATGTCTATACACAGTGATACGCGACCAACATGTCTATATCAAGATAGCTACAATTCTCAGGTGCACCTAGCAAGTAAAAACAAAGTAAAATACATTAAGAAAATTATAACAATGTCTTAAACATGTTATATATACAGTGTCTTATATGTTTCGGATTATGCATAATCATCTGCGGCTGATCTTAGGCCTGTGACCAAGATGTCTATAAGGGATTTAATGTTATTGCTACCTGTACCGGTGTTCATCGAGGGTGATTGACGTGGTCTGCCATGTGGTTTATGTTCGGTATGCCTTTGTTGGCCATCTCGTGTACTGTTCTGGCTAGTTGGACGTAAATGTCTGTGAATGTCCGCCACGAAGACACGTGTACCATCACGATTGATGTGACAATGATCTTCGTATAAATCATCGCGCTGCTGCAGCATCTTATGACCAATGAATACATACTTGTCATTACTCTGACAGTACCTCACCATCTCATTATTTACTTCATCAATTGTTATATTCACATTGCTGTTTGTGTTATTCCCCACATGTAAGATTTCAGAAAAAGCGATTCTAGCATTAGAAAATTTCCTTTCTGCTTCTCTCATAAGATGTTTCGAATCTAGTGTTAATTGTTTAGACGTAACACCATCAAGGGCATCTCGGACACCTTGGTGAGTAATAAAAACTTCTAGTTCAGAAGAAGGGGGCCAGTTCACTGCCAATTCACATGCTTTAGCCATGCTACCACTGCGTATTATTTTAGTTGATCTATACCCACATAACTTGTTGGCATCGACATGTTTTGGTATTGAATCACAGGACATTATCACCTTGATGTCACTAGGTATAGGCCTACTGTCTTCTGTGTTTTGTACAGGTTGGTACATCTGTGGAGTGTTTGATCTGCGAAATTTGTACTGTTTTGGTTCTGTTGGAGTTTCATCCTCTAAATTACGATCAGGAACATAATCATCATTATTTTCAGAGTGAGATTCAGACATATATTGTTCAATTTCTCTGTCTACAGTAACTTGCTCTGTGGGAGTTTTGTCTTTTTTTATCTCTGTTATAATTCCTTTCAGTCGTCTTATCTCCATCTTATGTTCTTGACATTTTTTTTCACAATTTGATTTTTCATGTTTTAGTGAGGTAAGCCGTTCTTTCATTTTATTGTTTTCATCTTTTAAGTTATTTATGATTTCTGTTTCTGCTTTAGTAGTGTTGAGATTATCTATGATACATTTCTCAATAGTAGTTGTTTCTTCATTTAATTTTCTAGCTATATACTCTTTTGTGATCATTTTCTCATTGATTTTGTGAAACATTTCTTTTACACTTTTCAGACAATTGTCTATTTTATTGTCAACATTCTCATTATTTACAGCTGTCTCTTCAAGTAGTTTAGTATATGCTGTTTGTAAAGTGTCTATTTGGTGTTCGTGTTTGGAAAATTTATTCAGAAAGATTTCACTTGGTGTAGATGTTTTCAATTTTTGCTTGAGTTTTGTTTCCACTGTACTTGAATCTAACATAATTGGTGTGTGTGGTAGCCTGGTAGCATCTACAGGCTGAGGCGATACAGTGATTGGCGTGGTACATTCGGTCATCTCAGCAAAATTGATATGTGCTTTCAGTACACATGTCTGACTGGATTCCAAATTGATATCTTCGTATGCATCTAAATTATCAGACTGATCACCAGGAAATATACATACACCCATATTCTGCTTCATAATGACGACGTCAGTCATTGCCCATTGCATACATTGTTCCCCTTGGGCTAAAATAATGCCAGTTGTCAGATGAAATTTTACAATCAGTTTATTTTTCGATTTCTCCTTAATTCTAAGTTGTCTGACTCCATTCGGTTTATTTTCCCATTCAATGTTCGACCTAGGTGGTTTACTGGCGACCTGGCTATCATCATGATCGGAAGTCTTACAGCTAGCCGCATCATTGTCATATAACGACTCATGAGCTAGCATCCATTTGGGGATTTTATTTATATCAGTTTTAAACTTGGCTGCGCAAGGAATTGTCCTTTCTTCGTCTTTGTAATCCACATATATCTTTTCGTCTGATGGCTCAGCCATCATATCCTTGTTCCATGCTTTAGTTGGCATTTTGTGACTTGGAAACTATCTAATGAAAAGATTGTGGGGTGTTGGCAAGTCAATGTTTACTAGTCGGTAGGACAATCGATTGCGTCTATAATAGTCTCACACAACAAATGTATTCGTGAATCTGTCAAATAACAATATAATTTCAAATAATCGGCCTTGTTCTTATAAAAACATAGCTTATAGGCCTACAAGTCACTTGAAGTTGAACACAATATATTAGCCATGTAGTCTACCTTAACATAGGTAATTGTCTTTTTCTACTGCATGCTTCTCAGATTAATTAATGGTCCATTCGAAAGCACTAATCATGTATCACAACACTGCCGTCCAATGACAGAACATGCGAGTTGAAACAGTGAGCGATATTTGGTGGATATATATTTATCTCTAACTATCAAGTCTATTGTTTGCCTTTTCCGATGTGATTGGCAAGCACAACAATTCCAGAAAAAGATTGTCAAAAGTAGGATAATAATTCACTTTTAAGTTTCTTGCATGATATTATTTTGAAGATAAATATCACAATTCAAATTACGCTACCATTCGCTTGGAATGGGCGTATTCGATATGCATATGCGTATTCGATATGCATATAGGCAACAGATTTATGTATAACATATGACCTACCAGCGATAAGACCTTTCAGCTGATCTTCAGCGACGCTGGTCCAGCATTAAATCTGCATTGGGTGAATGTCTCGTGTTTGCTTGGATTAGATAAATACAATATACGTAAGAGCAACCCAATAGTCACCAGACACTGAGCCGGTGTTGTTTTAATGTTGTGCCACCGTCTGCGACGCTGGCCCACGTTGAAACATCATTAGCTCAGTGTCTCGTGTTTGTTGGGAATGATAAACAGGACAGTTTGATGTGTCCTGCACATGTGTTTGGCCCCGCGACATGGATTACATATCTTCCCTTCCTCAAGGTCAGATAACTTGTAGTTTCACAGAAGTGAAAACTTGCTGAACAACATGTTAGCCGAAGAGTAGAATTACAAGTTAAGAAAATACAGTCATTTGAAATAAAAAACATGCTTTAAAGGCTAACATGATGTTCGACAAAATTAATTTGTATTTCGCGACATGCACGTTGAGAGTTGTTGAAATACAAGATAGTGTTGTCGAAATACAAGTTAAGCTTAATAAGCACTAACTTGTTTTTCAACAATTCTAACATGTATTTCAACAGAGCTAAGATGTAGTTCATCAACATTAACTTGTATTTCTACAGGTCTAACTTGCATTTCGACTACTATAACTTGTATTTCCACAACATCTAACTTGTATTTGTGGTGGCCCTAAAAAGCCACCGTAGTTATGCCTTACTTGCCGTATTAGTGCTGTGGTGACCAACACTACTAATTGTAGTATTAAACTGGTTAATACTTGCTCATAGGCAACAAAATTTAATTTTTAATGAATTATTTGCAATTTATTATGAACTCGTTAGCCTATAACGCCTATGCGGAAGTAAAACGTTTTATACCCCAGTTACACAAGCCTACGTAGGCCTACGCGCCCCCACCTGCCCACCACGTTCTGAAAAATGTATAAAAATATGCTAACATTGATGTGAATGATTTATCGTCGTCTGTAATACGTATTAGAATATCACATCCCAGTAAACACGAGACATTGACCCAATGCTGGCTTAATGCTGGTCCACCGTCTACGACGCTGGATCAACATTAAACCAGCATGGTTCCATTTCTCGTGTTTTCTGCCATGTTTGAATAACTGTTGAGCAAAGAGCTTATCTTCGGTGTGCTCCTTGGTTTTACTAAGAACTTTAAACCAAGTTCTTGGTTGTACCATATATAACATCTCTAATGTGAACTTTTATCTGCCATTATCAGTTTAAAATAGAAAAAATGACATTTCATCTTTTCACTCAGTAGTGGCTGGTGAATGTGCAGAGAGAATTCATCTTAAGCTGTACAAATAAATCTTTTTACGATGCCCACCTTATGAATCCTGAAACCGCTAAATTAAAATATTTAATTTTTTACGCACTTGAAGTTGTGTCTCGCTACCGCGACCCACAACTTCAATTGCACACAACTGCACTTGCCCATATATGTTTAATTTGAGACCAAGGATTTGCATATCTTTATGTTCAGATGTTTAAAATACATTTCATCCAATCCCCCAAATTTGTTTCTTGGCCCAAGACACTTCTGGCATACGTTTCATGCACATCCGTTCATTATTTTGCAAGTAATCCTGCTGGGAGACAAACAAACAGACAAACAAATACATAACCTCCTTTGGTGGAGGTAATGACTCTGATTTTATCTGCTAATGAAACAAATTAAAAACGCACAGAGTCTTGCTTAGCGGATAAACCCTTACAGCGCGGGGATCGACTTTAGTCGTCATAATCTGACGTCTGTATAGAAAGAGCTAACAGGGATTTTTAAAGGGGAGGTCGAATTTTGGATTGCTGGGGTATTTTCGAAATAAGTTAATTGGACCCCCTGTAAAATACTACTTGCATTGATATTTGGCGTTGAGCGAATGGGAAACGCAGGTTAGGGGGTCTGGGGAATTTTTGTTATAGTTAGCTGCAAATTGGTGCAATATGGTGGATTCTGGAGGATGTTGCTAGGGTCGTGCGACCCTCTCGAACCCCCTCCAAATGACGGGCCTAGCCTAACTGAGTCATTAATGACAATTTCAAATTGAAAAAAAACCTTTGTTCTCCATAGTTTACATAAAAAATTCAGCGCTTTAAGGGTTAAGGGTAAATTACTAAAAAATATCCGTCAATGTGTGTTTTTTTTCTGCGCTGCTCACTTTTGATACTAACTAATAAATCATGACGAGGCGAGGTTATCCCCGTGTTCACACCCTTGAAAACACGACACTCTGACCCAGACGCAGACGCGGGCCAGCATTGACACAACATTGGGTCAGAGTCTCGTGCTTGATCAGCTGTTTCTCAACCACACCTTCTTTTTGCAAAATCGCCACTCATCAAATTCTTATCGTCTGGTTTCCCCATATACATTTATAGGCCTAACACAAGCAACGTACGTCATCAAGCCTTTATAAAGTCACTTGAGGTTGTCCTTGGTTATAGATGACGTCAAGGGGGGGGGGGGGGGGAGGTCATTTAGGTGCTATATCAACCGTACGTTAATTAGGTCTATAATAAATCTAGTAAGAATAAATCTAAGCAGAGAGGGGGTATATACGTGGCGCATTGGTAAAGCCTTACTCTCACATCACCGCTGATCCCACCGCTGATCACGTTAATGGCGGCCTCGTCGAGTTAAGGTTGAACCTAATATTCACGTTGATCTCAAGCGCTCCAGTAAATCGAAGCCACACTCCCATAGTTCAAGTCGACGTCAATATTCTGCGGATTTTTTAGGAAATATTTAAAAATGAACTGATTCATACAAATAATTATGTGCTAGAGTATTCAGAAATTTGGGGATTTAACTGCGAGCGAGAATGATTCTTCTTGTATTTAATTCGTTTAAAGCTGATAATTTTCTGACGCATTTGCCAGCTTCAAACGAATAAAAATTACCGCGATGCCTAAAAAAGAGATCTGACATCATTTACAATAAGCGAGCTTCATTTGCACAATGTAATATCAAGCAATATCAGTCAACATCAGTGACACGACGTTGTATCGACGTTGAATCAACCGCAAAATTATTGAATAGGGATTTTCACCCATTTGAAGTTGTGTCTCGCTGACGCGATTCACAACTTCAAGTGAGCGAAAATTGTTCAGATTTGACAAAATGGAGGTCAACGATTTTCAAATCTCGCTGATCGATGTCACGTTTTATCTTTAACATGTTCAAAAGCTGGTCTTTAATGTAATACAAAATAAAAAAATACGAGAATAAACGGGACCGGCAGTTAATGAGTTAATGACGTTGATCGACGTGATATAACGTTGATACAACGTCGGTGGACACCCATGTCGTAACGTAACGACACACAGATCACTTACTTTATGGTTCAGTTTCAGACTTCTATATTTTTTTCATAACCATAATTCTATGCTAGAGTATTCATTCAAGACATAATTATTGAGAAAATAAGCCTAAAGATTGCAAAAAATATGCGTAAAAAGCACGCTACGTCTGGAATAGGCGACTTATTTCATTCAGATGTAATCCACCGTCTTTTGGTACAGAAAGGGTTAGCTTTTTATCACGATT